>PVKP010010313.1:0-65049 GCA_004027715.1 Plecturocebus donacophilus
TAAAAAAAAAAAAAATAAATTAAAAACCTGATTACTAAAACAAACAAACAACAAACAACAAAAAAAGAGAGCTCCTAGAAAGGAGAGAGTCATAGAAAGTTTGAGATAAGTTCTCCGTACATATATGGCCAATTGGAGAGAGTATGACAAAAAGTAAAAATGAAGTGAGACTTGAGTATTAGTTGCAACTTTAAATACATTCACCTACCCACCCACACATTACTTGGCAGAGAGTGGAAGCCTTACTAGCTTTAACACAATGTCTCTCCAAAATCAAGCTATGCAACAGACACAAAGGAAATCCCTAAAAAGATAGGCTAAAACAACAACAGCAGCACAAAATAAAAGACATCATTGCTGAAAACCATTGAGCAAAAAGATTATACAGTATAAGTATTGGACAATTACCAAAACAATAACAACAACAAAAACACTCAAAAACAAAATTCAGATCTGCTATAATGTGTAACAAGTGTTTAGTTTTCAGTGAAAAATTACTAGACATGTAAGGAAACAGGAAAATATGGCTCATCCTCTGGAAAAAAAACAGTGAATAGAAAGTGTCTGAATTCAGATGTTGGATTTAGAAAGTTTTCAAAGTATATATTACAAATATGTTCAAATTAAAAATATGACAACAATGTGTTGTCTAATAGAGAATATGAATAAGAAGACAGAATATATTTAAAAATAGAAATCTGTAATTGAAAGTACAACAATTAAAATGAAAAAATCTCTAGGAGGTTCAATAGCATATTTGAGCTTGTGAAATAAAGTATCAGTGAACTTGAAAATAGACCAAAAGAGGTTAATCAATCTGAAGAATAAAAAGAATGAAGGATAGTAAATGGATCCTTACAAACTTATGGGATACCATATGCATAATGTAGATTGTAAAGTAGATTGTAAAAAGTGAAGATGATTATTATAATCCCCAAAGATACCTGAGAGGCTGAGATAGAGATATTGCTTGAGGCTAGGAGTTTGAGACTAGCACAAGCAACACAATGAGACTCTGCTGATACAGTTTGGATATGTATCCCTGCCCAAATCTCACGTTGAATTGTAATTCCAATGTTGGATGTGGGTCCTGCTGGGAGGTGAGTGGATCAGGGGGGCAGATTTCTCATGAATGGTCAGTACCATCCTCTTGGTGCTGTCCTTGCAACAATGAGTAAGTTCTTGTGAGACCTTGCCATGTAAAAGTGTGTGGCACCACCCCTTGCTCTTTTACTCCTGCTTTTGCTATGCGAGGTGCCTGCTCACCCTTTGCCTTCTGCCACTGTAAGGTTCCTGAAGCCTTCCCAGAAGCAGATGCCTCTATGCTTCCTATACAGCCTGCAGAACTGTGAGCCAATTAAACCTCTTTTCTTATAAACTATTGAGCATCAGGTATTTAAAAGCAATGCAAGAAGGGACTAATACACCTGTCTCTAAAAAAATTAAAACAAAATTACCCAGGTGTGATGGCACATGCTTGTAGTCCCAGCTACTTGACAGGTAAAGGTGGACTGATTGAGCCCAGGAGTTTGAGGCTGCAATAGGCCATGACCATACCACTGTCTCTTAAAAAATAAGCCCCAGAGAAACCACTACAACAAAAAGCTAAAAAATATAGCAAAAGTCACGAAAAAATTAAAATAGGGCACTAGAAATACTTGGTTAACACAAAAGAAACAGTAATGTAAGAACAGAAAAACAAAAAGACATGACACATAGAAAACAAATAACAAAATCTTAAATTCAAGTCCAACCATATCAATAATTATGTTAAATGTGAATGAACTAAAATCAAAAGGCAACAACTGATTTTACAACTAATGAACTAAAATCAAAGGCAACATACACGATTTAAAACAAACAAGATTCAACTATATGGTGCCCACAAGAAACATGCTTTAGATAACAAGCAGGTTTAATGTAAAAGGATAGGATATATATGCAAATGGTAATTATGGGTGAAAGAAGAAAACACAAGTATAATTACAATATATCTTTTTTATTAAAATCTGTAAGTCAGTTTTATTGTCTATATAATGGAGATAAAAAATTATCTCCTGCCAACACAAATAGGTTTTGTTACAATAAAATGAGCTAGTAAGCATGAAACAACATTGTAATCTGTAAGATATTCTTCCAGCAATTCTTGCATTCTAGGAAAATCAGAACATTTCTGGTAATAGAATTTTTGATATTTTGAGGAAAGATATTTTAGGATATATGGGGATCTTACTCTTCTCTAATTACATCATGGATTTTCTTTTTGCATTGAGATTTTGCTTGAATATCAATAGCCAAGAGAAGCGGGTGGTTCAGGCACTTGTCTAGTGAGAACGCTGACAAGAACCAAGGAGCTGGCAGGACACTCCCCTGCACTAATGGTCAGGGTCCTGCTTGGGTTATGAAAAAGGATTTGTTCTCAGTGACAAGACAAATACAGAAATAGAAAATGGTTACAAACTTCTATAGCAATTTGACATTGTATCTTATGAAAAGTATCAGTCTACATCAAATAGGAAATTAAAAGCAAAAACAACTGGGTACTAGCCTACTACTAGACAGGATTAGTACCTAGGTGATAAAATAACCTGTACAACATACCCACATGACACAAGTTTACCTATGTAACAAACCTGAACGTGTATCCCTGAACCCAAAATAAAAGTTTTAAAAAAAATAAAGAAAAACTATACAAAACAAAAAAACACATCTGTTTCTTCATCACAGATAATTTGAGAAGCACCAGTGTCAGGAAAAAAGAATAATAAATAATATCTACATTAACACCCACCAGAAAACATATATGCAGTGGTGTTATATAGGGGTTTAGGGTGCCCTTAGCTTCCCTGAGAGGGCTTTTTTTAGGTTTTTGGTTTTTTGTCTTTTTAAGAATGAGAGAGGGGACCATGGTGCAGTGCGCAGTAAATGCCAAACTTAAAAGTGTTTGTAGAAAGTGATTTATTTAGAGAGAGAAAAACTGAAGAAGGAGAGAGAAAGAAACAGCTAACTTTTACACTGAGAGAATTTAGAAAGATGGAATTTAGGAGAGGAAAGCAGCTTTTACACTGAGTGGAAGGGAATAGAGAGAGATGAAGTTTAGGAGGGGAAGACAGGCTTTCACGAGAGAGTGTGGAAGGGGACTTTAGAGGGGACATTTAGGAGAGAGAAAGATGGCTTTTACGAAGGGAGTGTTTGTGGAAGGGACTGAAACATGGAGTTTAAAGGGGTGTGGAAGAACGGGATTTTTAACCTGGGAGGAACTCCCACCTTTTTAAAGACCCTGGGCTAATGAAAGGAGATTTTTAGAACTTTTACTGGCGTGATCGACATTTAGTTTTTTCCTGCACCCTCGAAATTTAAATATAAAGCATTAAATTTCCCAGATGGAGAGAGATGGGAGGGGGGCATGGTGCTGGGAAGTTTTTGCCCTTAAAACTATGCCCCCTTGTGGTTCTGGAAAGAGAACACATTTCCTTATTCCCCCGCTTTGAACAGGAAAGCCCAACTTTTGTTGGAACATGGGCGTTGATTTTTTTTTTTTAACTACTTTTTGCTGAAATGGGGCATAGAAGGGGCCCTGCAGTTGAGGTTTTCTTTAGAGAGGAGCCTTTTAGGGGTGCAGGTTGATTTACAGGTTTATGATAGAGCTTATGAGCCAAGGACATTTGGGGTTTTAGTGGCAGGATTATTTGTGACTTTATGGTTTTGTAGAGGGCAGATTTGGGGCATTTTGGTAGCCTGAGATGCCCTGAACGTTTTGGCCCTTCCTGGCTTTTGCTGGGGTACAGAAGCTGAGGACCCCTGGTTGGCATTGGTGGAGGAAGTTGCTGCAGGGAGTTTTATATGTGGAGGTAGTTTTGAGGAGGGCTGAATACGTTATGGGGTAGAGGCCTGACAGAGCTGAGGCATATTTCTTAGGGAAAAGAAAAGTTGCACATAAGGCACCTTAAACTATTTACTTTTGCTTTTACAATATAGGTTTAATTGAAGAATAGTGTTATGATTTATACTTTTTTTGGAGGCCAGGTTTTTTTACTTAGCGGGGGGTAATTTGGCCATGCTGTTTTGCAGGGAAAGATGAGCTGCCTTTTTTTTTTTTTTAAAGTTGTGTGTTAAATTGGTTTTAATTTTTTAGTATACATTTTAATGGGGACTTGAGCTTGGGAATAGAAGCACCCATCTGAAGTTGAACACAAGGGATGCCTGCATTCCCAGTTAAAGAAATTACAGCCACTTTGACCTGAGGCATTTCCCAGGTAAAACAGGTACTGAAATGTTTTTTAGTTAGTACCCCGAAATTTTGTGTGCCCAAGATGTCTTGATTTATTTTATTAGAGGGCCTTTTAGGTACTGGATTTTAATTATGATCTACCAGCATTATAGGACTTACTTTTACTGCCTGCATGACCTTTAGTGACTACCATTGTGGCATGGAACAAAAGGGTCTATTAGGTTGGGTAGTAATTGTACCAATGAGCCCCGAGGAGGCCAGTGAGGCTTAGGAGATGGGTACCAATATTTCAATTTACATAGGCTAATTTATAAAACTGCCCTAGAAGGGTAAACTTTTAGGGAGAGGTCATTAGAGCACACAATTTAAAGAAGGCAGGCAGGGCGTGGCTGAAGCCAGAACAACACCCTTAGGACCCAGGCCTTCTTTTCCCTAACCCATTTTCCATTGTAGGAAAATACTTTTAAGGTTGTGAGACCTGCCATTGACTATTTGGGGCCTGGAACTGGTTTAACTATGATTTTTTAGATGGAAAAGTTTTGCTGTAGAGAGAGTCAATTTAAGCAAGACAAATTATACACCAAATACAAAGTTTCATAGCCTTTCACTTTTGAATTTTTTAAAAGGTTTTACTCATTTAATACTGGCCCCTCTAGGAAATTAGAACCAGCAATCTTGCAGTTGAAATCCCTACCCCTTAACCAACTGTGCTAAGAGGCCACTTGCACTAGGTGAAGGCAGAAAGCTTTTTTAAGCCATATTTTGAATGAGACTGCTGCACCTTGAGGCGGTGTGGCCTGCCTAAAGCAGGGTGGGGCTGACAGACAGTAGCCACTTTTTTTCCCTTAGCTGCACCAGCAGAGGCAAAAAGCCGCTTGCTTCGTTAGTTTAAAAGCCAGGCTTTTGCGCCGCTCTGCCCGTTTGGGTGCCTTTTTACACTGCCTGGTGCCCGAGGGGAAAGCCTGCCACACCCCTGTGGTGTTCCATTTGCCATGTTGCCAGGACCATGTACTCACCCTGGGCCACTTCCCAAGCTGCTGCCCACACAGGGATCTACCACCAGCAGGCAAATGCTTTGGGGGGTTTCCTTGTGCCATTCCTGACAGTGATTTTTAACAGCTGGGTCTGCAGTTTTATGCTGCCCCCCCACTATCACTTTGCTTTTTTAAGTGCTGCCACTTTGCTTGCAGCCAGGACACACCTTGCCCTGAGCAGCAGCCTTTTTCCCCAGCTTGGCTGCAGCTTGTGGTGGGGCTGGGCTGTGGGCTGTTCCAGTTCCCATTTGGCAAGGATCAAAGAGGGGGGCATGCTCGTTCCGCCCCACCGGTGTGAGCTCGACAGCCAGCGGATGCCCGGTTTTACCCCCATACATGCAGAGTGTTTTCATGTTCCACCTCCCGCAGGTTTTTGCCCAGAAAAGCAGCCAAGAGAAAGAGAGAGGGGGAGAGAGAGAGAGACAGCTTGGAAGAAAAACTGCCCTTTTAATTTGGGCTAGCTCACTTCACTTAAGACGGGCTGGGCTGCACCCCCTGACTTGGTGCTGCTCCAGTTTCCCACAGCCCTGCCTGGCTGCGGCCGCTTTAGGTGTTTTTAAAGAGACAGGACACAATGGGGCTGGTTTTACTCACAGTTTTGAAGTTTTCTTTTCTGGCTGTACCCCTTTCCTGGCTGTACCCCTCTTCTGGCTGGCTCGCCAAAATGTTATATTGGGGTTTAGGGGTTTAGGGTGCCCTTAGCTTTCTTAAGAGGACGTTTGTCCAGGTTTTTGGTTTCCTGCCCTTTTAAGAATGCGAGAGGGGACCACGGCGCAGTGTTCAGTAAATGCCAAACTTAAAAGTGTTTGTAGAAAGTGATTTATTTATATATATAGAGAGAGAAACTGGAGAAGGAGAGAGAAGGAAACAGCTAACTCTCACACTGAATGAGAGAATTCAGAAAGATGGAATTCAGGAAAGGAAAGCAGCTTCCACACTGAGTGGAAGGGAATAGAGAGAGATGGAGTTTAGGAGGGGAAGACAGGCTTTCATGAGAGAATGTGGAAGGAGACTCCAGAGGGGAAATTCAGGAAAGAGAAAGGTGGCTTCCATGAAGGGAGTGTTCATGGAAGGGGACCCAACCATGGAGTCCAAAGGGGTGTGGAAGAAGGGGACTTTTAACCTGGGAGGAAGCCCCACCTTCTCTAAGACTCCAGGCCAATGAAAGGAGTTCCTTAGAACTTACACTGGAGTGATTGACTCTTCGTTTTTTCCCACTCCCGTGAAATTTAAACATAAACCATTAAATCTCCAGGATGGAGAGAGATGGGAGGGGAGCATGGCACTGGGAAGTTCTTGCCCTTAAAACTACACCCCTCTGTGGTCCCAGAAAGAGAACACATTCTCTCAGTGGGACATCTTTTTGGACATTAAAGACATTTGAAAAATCACACATATATTCCCAATGAACTTGACTATATTTTATACATATATATATTTATTTAGAAGTATTAAATTAAGTATTACATTTATTTTTAAAAAGTGGTATAAAGATTGTTCTGATTAAGAAGGATAGATAAAGGGCAATGCAAATCTGAGTACAGAAATAGTAAAATGCCCAGAAAGAGACTGGCAAAGGTTACAAAGTGTTTAATCTCACAAAAGAAAGCAGAATTTATTAATGTAAATAACAAAGTATTGCTGATACTTAAATAATTATGAGTTATATTGAAGAACTGTTTTATATTTTAAAAGAGCAAAACCCAAAACAAAACAGTATGGTAAAGTTTTGGTGAGGTTTGTACATTTTAGGAAGCCTTGGTATTTTTAGCTCATATGCTTTTTTGATAGGTTAAAATTAAAAAAAAATTAAAACCATTACTACTTAAATTCTAATATACATTTCCAATTGTGTGGTAAACCTTGAGTTTAGAGTCATTGTATTCTTTTTAGTGGTTCCACTAAGAAGTTTTCATTAAGCTTTACTTACTTTTTTTTTTTAGACAGAGTCTTGCTCTGTCACCCAGGCTGGAGTATAGTGTAGCAATCATGGCTCACTGCAACATCCACTTCCTGGGTTCAAGCAATTCTCCTGCCTCAGCCTTCTGAGTAGCTGGGATTATAGGCACGTGCCCCCACACCCCATTAATTTTTTTTTTAGTAGAGATGGGGTTTCACTGTGTTAACCATGATGGTCTTGATCTCTTGACCTTGTGATCTGCCCACCTCAGCCTCCCAAAGTCCTGGGATAATAGGTGTGAGCCACTGTGCCTGGCCCAAGCTTTATTTTCTAAAAATTATATTAAAATTGATATTTCTCTATTACACAATCATAAATTATATGAAATATGCTGTTTCTCAAATTGTCTCTATTTGCAGATGACATGATTGTATATTTACAAGACCCCATTGTCTCAGCCCAAAATCTCCTGAAACTGATAAGCAACTTCAGCAAAGTCTCAGGATACAAAATCAATGTGCAAAAATCACAGCCATTCCTATACACCAATAACAGACTTAAAGAGAGCCAAATCAAAAACGAGCTGCCATTCACAATTGCTACAAAGAGAATACAATACCTAGGAATACAACTAACAAGGAACGTAAAGGACCTCTTCAAGGAGAACTACAAACCACTGCTCAACGAAATAAGAGAGGACACAAATAGATGGAGAAACATTCCATGTTCATGGTTAGGAAGAATCAATATTGTGAAAATGGCCATACTGCCCAAAGTAATTTACAGATTCAACGCTATCCCCATCAAGCCACCAATGAGCTTCTTCACAGAATTGGAATAAACCACCTTAAACTTCATATGGAACCAAAAGAGAGCCCACATAGCCAAATCAATTCTAAGCAAAAAGAACAAAGCGGGAAGCATGACACTACCGGACTTCAAACTATACTACAATGCTACAGTAATCAAAGCAGCATGGTACTGGTACCAAAAGAGAGATATAGACCAATGGAACAGAACAGAGGCCTCGGAGGCAACACTACGCATCTGCAACCATCTGATCTTTGACGAACCTGACAAAAACAAGCAATGGGGAAAGGAGTCCCTGTTTAATAAATAATGTTGGGAAAACTGGCTAGCCATGTGCAGAAAGCAGAAACTGGACCCCTTCTTGAAACCTTACACTAAAATTAACTCCAGATGGATTAAAGACTTAAACATAAGATCTAACACCATAAAAACCCTAGAAGAAAACCTGGGCAAAACCATTCAGGACATAGGCATAGGCAAGGACTTCATGACCAAAACACCAAAAGCATTGGCAACAAAAGCCAAAATAGACAAATGGGACCTAATCAAACTCCACAGCTTCTGCACAGCAAAAGAAACAGTCATTAGAGTGAATTGGCAACCAACAGAATGGGAAAAATATTTTGCAGTCTACCCATCTGACAAAGGGCTAATATCCAGAATCTACAAAGAACTAAAACAGATTTACAAGAAAAAAACATATAAGCCCATTCAAAAGTGGGCAAAGGATATGAACAGACACTTTACAAAACAAGACATATATGAGGCCAACAAACATATGAAAAAATGTTCATCATCACTGGTCATTAGAGAAATGCAGATCAAAACTACATTGAGATACCATCTCACACCAGTTAGAATGGTGATGAATTAAAAATCGGGAGACAACAGATGCTGGAGAGGATGTGGAGAAATAGGAACATTTTTACACTGTTTATGGGAGTGTAAACTAGTTCAACCATTGTGGAAGACAGTGTGGTGCTTCCTTAAGGACATAGAAATAGAAATTGCATTTGATTCAGCAATCCCATTACTGGGTATATATCCAAAGGATTATAAATCGTTCTATTGTAAGGACATATGCACACAAATGTTCATTGCAGTACTGTTTATAATATCAAAGACTTGGAACCAACCCAAATGCCCATCGATGGTAGACTTGACAGGGAAAATGTGGCACATATACACCATGGAATACCATGCAGCCATAAAAAACGATGAGTTCGTGTCCTTTGTAGGGATATGGATGAACCTGGAAACCATCATTCTCAGCAAACTGACGCAAGAACAGAAAATCAAACACCGCATGTTCTCACTCATAGGTGGGTGTTGAACAATGAGAACACATGGACACAGGGAGGGGAGCATCACACACTGGGGTTTGTCAGGGGGAAATAGGGGAGGGACAGTGGGGGGTGGGAAGTTGGGGAAAGAGCATGGGGAGAAATGCCAGATATTGGTGATGGGGAGGAAGGCAGCAAATCACACTGCCATGTATGTACCTATGCAACAATCTTGCATGTTCTTCACATGTACCCTCAAACCTAAAATGCAATAAAAAAATTAAAAAAAAAAAAGAAATATGCTGTTTTGAATTTTATTTTTCCCTTTAAAGACACAAACTCAATTCATTGTGCTAGATAAATTACCAGTGCAATCATGAATTAAGAAATGCAAGGTAAGGAATTTTGCATACAAGAAGTCCTGAAAGTGTTAATAACTTCTGATGTAAAGATAATTTTATGGATGTAATAGAAGAAAAATAAAGGTACAAAACAATTATTTCTTATGTAAGTATCTTCCTTTTTCTGAATCACCCATGATTACTTTCCCTACCAAGTAAAAAGCTGACTACATACTTCAAGATCTGTCTCAAACCTCCCCAGCCTCTCAGGACAGGCAGGCTGCTCATGTACTTTGTGCATTCTGACATTTTTAGCAATAGGCCTGTTTTGTCAGTGTTGTCTGAATATGTATTTGCCAACACTCAGACTTTCGATCACTTATTTATTTGGTCTCTTTTCTTGTATTTCCCTTTTCCTTTTCTTTCCTTCCTTTTTCCCTTTCCTCCTCCCTTCCTTCCTTTGCTTTTGTTTTTCCCCTTTAAATCCCATTCACTATTGCTATGACTGTCAAATACTAGGTTGATCCTTTAAAATATTCTCTTTTATATTATACTTTAAGTTCTGGGATACATATGCAGAACATGCAGGTTTGTTACATAGGTATACATGTGCCATGGTGGTTTGCGGCACTCAACTATAATATATCTTAAAGTGAATAAAAATGGAAACAGCAGGAGGAGACATGGCATATGGAGTGAGTGGGTTGCTGAGTGGATGGCAGCAGGGTGCTCCAGGATGGCCAGTGGGGCAAACACTGTGTATTCCAAGCATGGCAGGCTTCCTGCCTTCCTGCGTAGTAGACTATGGAATCAGGCAAGAGCTACTTGGTACCCAGCCTGGCTCCTCCATGGTCCTGCTCTCAACCCCCTGGCATCCAGCCCACACCTGGAGGTTGAGGTGCACCCACTGCTCTGGGTCTCAGCCACCTCACCACCTCAGCAGGAATTCTGAGATTGCTGTGCAGGCAATAATGAGCCACAGTTTACTATTCTTTCATGAATTTCTATCAGAGAGTCAGCAAAGGTAGTTGACAAAGCCCAAAGGATAGTGTTGAGGGGAGTTAATAACCTTGACTTTTTCATACAGGATGAAGTCATTGATAAATCTATGTATGCTACAAAGTGGCCAGTATGACATGGAATCACTGAAGACTAGGATATTATGGAAAGGTTCATGGAGCAAGCAGTTTTTAAATATCTTTTAAAAGAATCTGAGGACCATTATTTTTAAATGTCAGAACTTCCACTGAATATACTAGAAAATAGAGAGTATTTTTGCAAAAATTATGTTTGAATTATTTAATGTACCAGTACCCCTCCTTGCAGTTCAGGTGGTACTGGCCTTGGAGGCATCTGGGACATCTCAACAAGTGGGTAAATGTATGTTAATTAGTATAGTCATTGACAAAGGAGATGGAGTCACCCATGTTTTCCCAGTTGTAGAAGGTTATATAATTAGGAGCTGCATCAAACACATCTTGATTGTAGGTTATATTGTATATTTAATTCAACAGTTGTGAATTCAACAGTTGCTCCAGTGACTGCTCAAGAGGGAGGTAGGAATCCCTCTTGAGCAGTCATTGGAGACCACAAAAGCCATTAAGGAGAAATACTGTTACATTTTCCCTGATACAGTCAAGGGATTTGCTAAGTATGATGTGGAGCCCTGGATGTAGATCAAACAATACACAGGTATCAATGTGACCAACCAGAAGAAGATCATTATAAATATTGGTTACAAAAGGTTCCTGCAACCTGCAATATTTTTTCACCCAGGATTTGCCAACTCCGACTTTATGGAATCCATCTTGAATGTTGTTGATGAATACAAAACTGTCCCATTGATGTGCACTTTCCACTGTAAAAGAATGTTGTTCTTTCAAGAGGTTCAACCATGTTCAGGGATTTGGACCTCAAGTGCAGGGAGATTTGAAGAATGGTAGATGAGATGCCAGAATAAAACTCAATAAGGAAGTCAGTGGGAGGAGAATCAAGCCTGAGCTTGAAGAGGTTCAGGTGGTAATCTATCACATGCAGCACTATGTCTTATGGTTTGGAAGCTTAATGCTGGCCTCAACTCTGGGGTTATTTCAGGCCTGTAACACCAAAAAGGACTGTGAGGAATATGGCCCCAGCATCTGCCACCACAGCCTTTTCTTAGGAGTAATGTCTTAGTGTCTGCCTTGAAAGTATCATTTAATAGTGTCATGTTGGGAAGAAGTGTCCTTCAGAACCCAGAGAAGAACATCATTTCTAAATGACATTTGGTGTTGATGTCTGAGCAGTGTGCTTGCATCACCTAGTGCATGAGGCACAGTCACAGTGCAGAGTCATTTCAGTAAAAGCAATTTATGTGTTGACAATTGTATGCCCACTCCTTTTTCTTTCACTCCTTTCCTTCATATTTCCCCAGTTTTCCTCCTCCTCTTCACTTGAGCTTTTCATTGACAAATTCTGAAGGAATTCAAATGTGACTTTGAAAATTAAGAGGAAAAAATATTCAAAAATGGCCCAAAATAGTTTTCCCCCAGGAAAGAATGCAGTGGTATAAACCCTTTTCCCCCCAGCCTATTTTTAGAAATAAAATATTATAAATTTAAAATATAAAAAACGAATAACATACCATTATTTACAGGATGCAATTAAATCAGTGTACAGAGAAAAATGTATAGCTTTAAAAACATATTAGAGGCAGGGCACAATGGTTCACACCCGTAATCCCAGCACTTTGGAAGGCTGAGGTGGGCAGATCACAAGGTCAGGAGTTCGAGACCAGCCTGGCCAGTATGGTGAAACCTCGTCTCTACTAAAAACAAAAAAATTAGCCCGGTATGGTAGCGCACGCTTATAGCCCCAGCTACTCAGGAGGCTGAGGCAGAAGAATCACTTGAATTCAGGAGGCAGAGGTTGCAGTGAGCCAAGATTGCACCACTGTACTTCAGCCTGGACGACAGAGTGAGACTCTGTCTCAGTACATATATATTAGATTATCTTACATATATTATATATATTAGAAAGATAATCTAAAAATATATATATTTCTAGATTCTTTTCTAATATATATGTTTATATATATAATATATAAATATATATTATATTATATTATATATATTTAAAATATAAAAAACAACACCATTATTACAGGATGTAAACACAATATATTATATTATATATACTTATACATTATATATAAATAAATATATTATTTATATATAAATATATATTATATATTTAGTGATATATAATTATTATAGATTAGAAAAGATAATCTAAAACTGATAATTAAAACTTCCATCTTAAGACTCTAGAAAAAGATGAGTAAATTAAGCCAAAAGTAAGTAGGATATATGAAATGAAAAGGTCACAGTGGAAAATGATAAATAAAGAACAGGATAAAATTAAAGACCACCAAAGAAACCTAAGACTCAAGGCAAGTTCCTTCTAGCTATGAGTCTGTAAAATAAAAAACAAGTTATTTACTTCCAAGATATAATGGTGGAATAGTCATATGGCAGACAGTCTCATTCCAAAAGGGAGAAATAGGCAAAAAGAAGAAAGAGGTGACAGGCCTTGAGCAAGTTCAAAACTCAGCAGGGCAGACACAAAATCTGAAAGCTCCAGAATAATCCTCCACTCCACGTGTTACCTCCTGGGCACAGTGGGGAGTTTTTATCCTTAAAGCCTTGGGCAGCCTCACCTCCTTTGCTTTGTTGGGCACAACCACATGGCTGTTCTCATTGGTTGGAGTTGGAGCTTGTGGCTTTTCCAGACTGAGGCTATATGGGGGTAATGGCTCTATAGTTCTAAAATCCCAGTGGTGGTCCATTTCCATGTATTCACTAGGCATTGTCCTTGTGGGGACGCTTTGTGGCAGCTCCAGCCACATATTTCTGCTCAGCATTGCCCTTGGGGAGGCATCCTGCAGAGGCTCTGCCCCTGCAATGAGTCTCTACCTGGGCTCCCAGTCTTTTCAGTATATTCCTTAAGATCTATGTGGAAGCCACCATGTCTCTACTTCTCTTGTATTCTGCACATCTGCAAAACCAGGACCACATGGTTGTGGATGCCATCAAGCCTTACCACTTATACCCTCCAGAGTGGTGTCATGAGCTGTATCTGAGGGTGCTTGATCCATGACTGCGTGCCACCGAGGTTTATGCATTTTGTGGAATGGCAGCCTGAGCCACACCTGGGTATGTCTATGCCATCGCTGGGGTGGCTGCTGAGAGCTGTGCCAGAATTTGGGGAGCAGGACCTTAAAACAGCACAGGGCAGTGATGCATGGGGCCTATCTCTTAAAACTATTCTGTCCTCCTAGATCTCTGGTCTTTTAATGGGAGGGGCAATCTCAAAAATTTCTGAAATGCCTTCAGGGCCTTTAAAATACTGTCTCAATAATTAGCAACTGGCTTTCTTCTCTCAGTACTAATCTCTTTAGTGTCAGTTGTTCTGCTGCACCCTTGGATTCCTCTCCTGAAAATGCTTTCATTCTCTACCACATGGCCAGGCTATTAATTTTCAAATTGTTATGCTTTGCTTTCCTTTTCTTCTAGCATTTCACTGAATGTAGTAAAAAGTAACTACATGGCCACTCTATGTTTTGCTTAGAAATTTCTTCTGCCAGGTAACTTAGTTCAACTTTCTTAAGTCTGGCTTTCCACAAAACCTTAGGGCACAAAGCCTTAGACACAACACAGCCAAATTTTTGCTATGGTAACAGGGATGAACTTGTCACTAGTTCCCAATACTATGTTCCTCATTTCTCTCTGAGATCTCATTAGAATGGCCTTCACTGTCAATATTTTTATCAGCATTGTGGTAATAGCTACTTAGCTAATCTCTAAGAAATTCTAAACTTTCTCTTGTCTTTTTGTTGTCTTCGGATTCTTCACCAAAATTATCCTTAATGCTCTGTTTATGGCAATACAGGCTTTTCCTAGAGTCTGCTCCTCCAAACTTTTCCAATCTCTGTCCATGATCCAGTTTCAATGATGATTCTACATTTTCGAGTATCTATATAGAAACATCCCACTCTCAGTACCAATTTTCTGTCTTAGTCTGTTGTGTGTTGCTATGACAGAATACCTGAGACTGAGTAATTTATAAAGAGGTATATTTGGCTTGCAGTTCTGCAGGTTGAAAAGTATGACACTGGCATCTTCTTGGCTTCTGGTGAAGGCTTTAGTGTTGTGTCACAACATGGTAGAAGAAGGTCAAAGGGGAATAGGCATGTACCAAGAGGCCAAGCATGAGACGTGATCTTACTATATAGCAACTCATTCTCATGGTAACTAATCCATTCCTGAGAGAACTAATCTAGTCTCACTCACTAGTGTAACAACAGTACCAAGCTGCCACAAAGGAAGAGTTCCCAAGACCCAAACACTTCCCGTTAAGCCCCACCTTTTAAGCATTCCAACATGAATTTTGGAAAGGAGACTCAAACTACAGCAATAATAGAATAATTAGGAATAAATTCAACAAAATAAGAGCAAAAGCTGTGCATTGAAAACTAAAAAACATCACTCAGATAAATGCCTAAATAAATGGAGAGATATATCATGCTCATGGATTAGATGGCTCAGTATTGTAAGATGTCAGTTGATCTACAAATTAACTTCAATTCCTGACAGCAGTCTAGAAAGATTACTGGAAAAATGGAAAAGTTGATTCTAAAATTATATAGAAATACAAAAATACCTAGAATAGCCAAAACAATCTTGTTAAATAAGAATGAAGCTAGAATACTTAACACTGCCTTATTTTAAAATTTAGTGTAAAGCAACAGTAGTCAAGACAGTGTAGCATCTGCATTAAGATAGATAGATAGATCAATGGAATTAAGTGGAGTTCAGAATCCAACCCACATAAATAGTCAATTGATTTTCATCAAAGATACTAAGAAAATTCAATAGGAAAAACACGTTCTTTCAACAAATTATTCTATAAGAACTGGTTATTCATTTACAAACTAAACCTAGATTCTTAGGTCATATACGAAAATTAACCAAAATGGATCATAGACCTAACAGTATGAGCTAAAACTGTAAAACTTCTAGGAAAAAAATATAGGAAAAAGTATTTATAACCTTGGACTAAGCAAAGGTTTCTTAGATATGATATCAAAAACATGATCCATAAAATAAAAACTGATAAATTGAACTTCATCAAAATGAAGAAATCTTTGCTTTTCAAATATTCCTTAAATAAATGAAAGAAAAGCTATAGACTGTGAGAAAATATTGCCAAATATGTATCTGATAAAGAACTTATATTAAGCCAGATGTGGTTGCTCATGCCTGTCATTTCAGCACTTTGGGAGGCCAAAGCAGGAGGATCACTTGAGTGCAGGAGTTTCAGACCAGCTTGGACAACATGGCAAAATCCTGTCTCTGCAAAAAATTCAAAACTTAGCTGGGCATGGTGGCAGGTGCCTGTAGATCTAGCTACTCAGGAGGCTGTGGTGTGACAGTCACCTGAGCCCAGGAAGTCAAGGCTACAATGAGCTATGATGCAGCTGCTGCACTGCAGCCTGGGTGACAGAGTGAGATCCTGTCTCAAAACAAATAAACAACAACAAAAATAAGACAATACAACTTATATTTAGAATACATAAAGAACTTTTACAATTCAAGAATTTAAAAAATCTTATTTTTAAAATGGGCAAAAGATTTAAATAGATACTTCATTAAAGAAGATATATGAATGAATGCAAATAAGCCAGGTGAAATGAAAATTAAAACCAAATTGAGATAACTCTATACACACACTAGAATGGCTAAAGTAACAAGATTAATCATATCAAGTGTTGATGAGGATGTAAAGAAGCCAGAACTTCTTTTACTGCTAGGAACAGAAAACAGTTCAGTCACTTTGGAAAATAAACTGTCAGTATCATTAAAAATTTAGCTGGGTATCATGTTGCATGCTTGTAGGCCCAGCCACCTAGAGGCTGAGGTGGGAGAACTGCTTGAACCTATGAGTTAAAGTTCAGCCTGGATAACATAGGGAGACCTCATCTCTTAAAAAAAAAATTAAACATATATAATACAATCCCATCAATTCTATTTCCAAAGAAAGTAAAAATATGTCTAACCAAATGTTGATAGTAGCTTTGTGCATAATAACCCCAAACTGGAAACTGAAAATTTACATCAACTGGTGAATGGATAACCGAAGTGTGGGTCATGTTCATAAAATGGACTGCCCGCACATACATTCAACAGCTTGTTCAGAACTCCAAAACATATTGCTAAGTGAAATTCATGCACATAAGACTACATATTGTGAAAGTTAATCTATATAACATTTGTTTCTTTGTTTGTTTGAGACAGGGTCTGGCTCTGACGCCCAGGCTGGAGTGCAGTGGTACAATCTTGGCTCACTGCAATCTCTGCTTCTTGGCCTCAGGCAATACTCCCAGGTCAACCTCCCAGTAGCTGAAACTACAGGTGCGCCACTATGCCCAACTAATTTTTGTATTTTTAGTAGAGATGGGGTTTCACCATGTTACCTAGGCTAGTTTCAAACTCCTGGGCTCAAGTGATCTGCACGCCTTGGCCTTCCAAAGTGTTGGGATTACAGGCGTGAGTCACTGAGCCTAGCCAATCTATGTAACTTTTCATGGAAGGCAAAACCATAAAGAAAACTGATCATTTGTTACTTGGGACTTGGAGAGGTAAGAGTGAGGATGTAATGCAAATAAGCATGAGGAAACTTTTTGAGATTATGTAAATATTCAAACACTGAATTTTTTGTAACTGTTACACAATTCTATAAATTTACCAAAACTCATCAAAGTGTGAATTTAAAATAAATACATTTTATTTTTATTGAAAAAGCTGATAAAATGTAAATCGGAACAAAAGCACTAGAAAACAATAAGTTGAAGACGAATAAGAGTGATCAAAATTACTGTCTATTTCAAGGGGAAACTAGAGATTTTAATTTTAAACTCTGTTAATTCAAGTATGCATATTAACTTTCAAGGGTAATTATGAATAGACTAGAAATAGAACATAGAACTTTTAAACAAATAGGGGGGAAAAACCTTGATCAAGCTAATAAAATGCACTGGGGAAAAGACATAGAGAAATAATATGGTTAACAGAAAGAACAAAATATGATGACAGATATAAATTTATCAGTAACCACAGAAAACTTAAATGGTCTAAATTAATTAAAGACAGACACTTGAAGACTAGATTAAAAACATGAAAATCCAGGTATAATCTGTAATGGTTAAAAACATGAAGACACAAAATTCTGACGGTATGAGAATGGTAAATGATAATTAAAACAAATATTAACCAATATATGACTGACATACCTATTTTCATAACAAAAACAGATTTTAAGACAAAAAACATTCTGAGGAATAAAAGTCATTATATAAAGACATGTATGCATGTAACAATTCATCCTTAAAATATATAAAGCACAAATTGACAGAAATACAAAAAAAAAATGACTAAATCCTTAACCATGAGGAAGCTTAACTCTGAGACAATGATAATCAAAATGTAGTAAGATTATCTGAGATTGTAACAACTTTATTAACAAAAGCTTAATTTACAGAAAAGATTTACAGAAAAGATATAGAGTTCTGTACCCTCAAATTAGAGAGTATATATATTTTGAAGCCTGCTGAAGTCTTAGGAAAACTGAACCTATACTAGCCTATGAATCAAATGACAACAAATAAAAAACGTTATAACATACGGCTTATACTTTGTAACCAAACTGCAATTTATAATAGAAAAAGAGTAAATTTCTTTCATTTTCAAACTAAAGGCATGCCTTTAATTTTTGAGTCAAAGAAGACAGACATCAAAACAAACATCAGAAAATATTTGGAAATGAAATAGCACATAACAAAATTTATGAGATAAAGCTGAGCCAGTACTGAAAGAGTAATTTGTAGCTTTAAATATTTATATTGAAAAATAGACAGACTGAAAGTTAAGTGTCCATCTTAAGAAATTTAAAAAGAGAACAACAGACTGGGTGTGGTGGCTCATGTCTGTAATCCCAGCACTTTGGGAGGCCAAGGCTGGCAGATTACCTGAGGTCGGGAGTTCAAGACCAGCTTGGCCAACATGGTAAAACTCCCATCTCTATGAAAAATACAAAAATTAGCTGGATGTGGTGGCAGGTGCCTGTCATCCCAGCTACTCGGGAGGCCAAGGCAAAAGAATTGTTTGAGACAGGGAGGCAGAAGTTGCAGTGAGCCGAGATTGGTCCACTGTACTCAAGCTTGGGCAACAGCAAGACCCTTCTCAAAAAAAAAAAAAAAAGGAAAAGAAAAAAAGAAACGAGAAAAGAACAACAAAGTAAACCTAAATAAAACAGATGAAAGGAAATAAGGCTAAAAGTAGAAACAGACATAAATAAACTATAAAACAAAGAAACAATAGGCACTATTCATAAAACCAAACTCTGATTCTTTGAAAATAATAATAAAATAAGGCACATTTCTGGTAAGATTGATCAATTAAAAAGAGAAGACATAAATAAGCAATATTAGGAATAAAAAATGAGGTATAACATAAAATATCAGTGAAAAAATAATAAAGTGAATACTATAGATGACTATATGACAAGAGTCTGAAAACATAAGTGAAATGAACAATTTCCTTGGCTACAATAAATTATAAACATTTAGTCAAGAAGAAATGGGACACCTGAATATTCCTGTTTCTCTTTTCAAAAATCCAATCAGTAAATACTTTCTCTTAGAAAAAACCCTAGTATGAGATAGTTTAATATGATAGTTCTAGCAAACATTCAAAAAACATATAAATAAGCACTATCATACAAAAATAATTTCAGAGAATGAAAAAAGAGGGAATACTTTCGATTCATTTGGTCAGATTAGCATAAATGTGATATAAAAATTTAAGGCCATTATTTTGGCCTCCAAAGAAAAAAAATTTTGGCCTCCAAGAAAATTGGAGGTCAAACTAAGCTTAGATACAAACATCTAAAATAAAATAATTGTAAATCTAGTATTCTAAAAAAATTCTTGACCAGCTGGGTATCTTAGGAATAGAAGCAAACATATAACAGTTTGCCCAAGGAGCTTTTATTTTATTTTATTATTATTAAAGAGACAGGGTCTTGTTCTGTTGCCTGGGTCTGAACAGTGGCACAATCATATAGCTCACAGCATCTTTGAACTCCTGGGCTCCAGGGATACTCTGCCTTAGCCTCCTGAGTAGCTGGGACTACAGACACACACCGCAATGCCTGGCCAATTTTTTTTTTTAAATTATTTTGTAGACATGAAATCTCACTATGTTGCCCGGGCTGCCCTCAAACTCTTGGCTTCAAATGATTCTTCCACTTTGGTTTTGTCTCCCAAAGTGTTGGGATTACAGGTGTCAGCCATGGCACCTGGCCTCAAGCAGCTTTTTAATAACCATCCCATGTTTGGAGAATTTCTAACATTATTCATTTCACTTTCTCAATGTAGAAGCCGGGAACTCAGTTTTTAAACTTCCTTTGTTGTTAAGGCATAGACACATGACCAATATACTGCTACCGATACCTATGAGTGTAAGGCTTTCATTAATTTTTGCTTTTATCTTTATAGTTGGTACTTCTAGGAAAAGAAGGAGGGGAATGAGGTTGGAAAAGGGTACACAGGAGGCTTCAACTATATGTATAATGATTATATCTTTTTTTCTTTTGAGATGGAGTCTCACTCTTGTTGCCCAGGCTGGAGTGCAGTGGCGCAGTCTTGGCTCATTGCAACCTCTGCCTTCCGGGTTCAAGAGATTCTCCTGCTTCAGCCACCTGAGTAGGTGGGACTACAGGTATGGGCCGCCATGCCTGGCTAATTTTTGTATTTTTAGTAGAGACGAGGTTTCACCATGTTGGCCAGGCTGGTCTTGAACTCCCGACCTCAGGTGATCTGCCCTCTTCAGCCTCCCAAAGTGCTGGGATTACAGGCGTGAACTACTGCACCTGGCCGGATATGTTTAAATTAGAAGGTCACAGGCATAAATATGATATCATGGATATTGATGAGACCACATAGACAGACTATGTAAAAGGAAAGAGGAAAGGGCATAGGTCTAAGTCCTGAGTGATATTTAGAAGTCAGGAAAAGAAGAATGGCATATGGAAGACAAGAAAGGAAGAAGCAGTGAGGGAAGAAGAAAATCAGTAAGTGGTGCCTCAGAATTAGAAAAAAAAAAAAAGACAGCATTTCAATAAGAGAGTGGTCATTGGTGTCAAAAGCTGCAAAGATCTTTAATAAGATGCAGAGAGAAATGTCCACTGGATTTGGTTAATATACTTAGATAAAAAAACAGCATTTTCACCAGTTATGGTCCTTTTCATATTCCAGAATTCAAGGATAATATTTACTAGCTTATATAATATTCTAGGTCTTGAATATAAATTATCAGTATTGATTTATTTTGAACTTCTACTTTAACATCAATAAATTAAGTCTCTTCTGAAATTCAAAGATATCATTTCTTAACACATCAATAGTATTCATGACATCTTGTTTGAAGCAAAAACTAATTTATATTGCATTAGGTAATTTAATACATGGTTTCTGAATGACTATTTATATGCAAGGATAGGTCCCAATCATAAAGAGATAATTCCTGCTTTGAAGGAACTTACAATTAATTTAATAAAAAAGACAGAAATATTGTACAAATTAAAATGGGATAAGTGCCAAAGTAAAACTGGAACATCTGGAAAAATTATCATAGGTTCTTGAAAGATGAAGTTTTAATAGGTAAAGAATAAGGGCATGCTAAGTTAGGGGATAGGATAGACACAGATATAGCAATGTGTAATAAAGAGCACATTGAGAGGTAAGTAAATTTGTCCAGATGAAGTGAGATATTTTGGCAGGTGAGAGTGGAAAGAAAATTTATAATTGAAACATGAAGTGCCTTGAATGCTTTGCTAAATTTTAGGGGTAAAATAAACGTAAGAAATGTTATGGGCCGGGTGCAATGGCTTATTTTTTGTAATCCCAGAACTTTGGGAGGCCAAGGATGGAAGACTGCTTGAGCCCAGAAGTTGAAAACAAGCCTGGGAAACTCAGGGAGAAGCTGTCTCTACAAAAAATTGAAAAAATTATCCAGGTTTGGTGACATGTCCCTGAAGTCCCAGTTACTCAGTAGGCTGAGGTAAGAGGATCACTTGAGCCCAGGAAATCAAGGCTGCAGTGAGTTGTGATGGTGCCACTGTACTGCAGCCTGGGCAACACAGTGAGACCTTGCCTCCAAAAAGAAAGAATAAAAGAAAGAAATATGGAAGTAGAATTGATAGGGTTTATAAACAAACTGAATGACAGCATGAAGAAAAAAGGCCAAGTCAATGATGCTTATGAGCTCTTTAGGTATAACTGAGATAATAATATAACTTTTAGAAGAAATAAAGAAAAAATAGGAGGAGCAGAGTTTTTTTTAGTGGAAAATTAAGATATTTTTGAGTACACTGAGTGTGAGGAATCTTAAGAAAATAATTTACAAACAGGATTCTGATTAAATAATTTATTATTATGCTCACAGTTGAAGGTAAATATTTTGTTTTAGCACCCTAGCAAATAGAACCATATAGGTTTCAATAAATGTTTGCTGAGTAAATGACATTTTGATGTATCTAAATTAATGTTACTTCAGGAGAGCACCTAAACACCAATGTTGAGAACTTTTTTGGGAATACTTCAATTACGAATTTTTAGAACACTAATAGAATTTTTTTCTAACAATCAAAAAAAATTCTTGTCCCTAATAATTCTTTTCAAAGTGCCATTCTCAGAGCCCCAGCCGGGCAAATTATATGGCTAAGCAATGAGTATGGAATAGCTAGAGTTTAAAAAATATATAGTCTATGAGAAGTTACAAATTTTTAAAAATGTATTCTTATCTTTAGGATAATACTACAAAAGTTTTCTAAAATGAATGCTCTAAAACTTTTTATTTGTTCTCTAGTATTTATTAATATGGTTAGCTTTCTGGTTTCTCAATTTACAGTACATGGTATACTCATTATTAAAAGCTTTTAAAATATGATGCTGTGAAAGGTGTTACAGAGAGCAATTACAAAAACAGTTCTACAAGGTAAAAACCACTGAGCAAACATACTTAACTGAATGTATGACTTCTTGGGGGAATATTAAAGCATTATAATGTGAAACTGTAGGCGGAAACCCTTCCCAAGTTCATTGATGTTTGAGATAAAAGTTTTCAACTCTTTTCATTTCCTATTTGCTCTTTTCCAAGATTGAAATAGTAAGTAGCTAACCTGATTGGGATAATCTCATAGTTACTGAGCCATATCCTAGAACCAGCAGGTAGGATTCTTTTGCCTGAAAAGTGAGAAATCCATTCCTCTCTCCATTTTGCATTGTTTGGATGAGTAAACTCTCCTCTTTTCATTTGTTATTTTCAATGGTTAACACATGTGGATCAGGACTCCATTAAAAGCAGGGCTAGCAATCCATTTCTCTTCTCCGCCCTCTAGTGAACTCCAGTCTGCTCATGATAGTGTTTTCAAGGCAAGTCATTCCTCATAGTTAACTGGGTACTCAAAGTCTTCTCTGAAGGATCAACTTTCTAGATAGCCAGGAGACATGATCTATGGAGAAGCCTTATCTTTACTCCAGTTTTCCAAGGAGGTCTTTACGTGGGGGAAGTACTGACCCTCCACTACTTAAACTATGTTGATCTCCTTTTGGCTCCTTAGTGTCTGTTGTCTACTGACTGTAACTCAGAAGGAATGGGGACAGTATTATATTTTTAATGGGTTTTATTTTTTAGAGCAGTTTTAGGCTCACAGCAAAATTGAGCAGAGATTACAGAGATATCTCAAAAATCCCTGCTCCCAACAACCTACAGAATGGTAGAAAAATTTTGCAATCTATCCATCTGGCAAAGGTCTAATATCCAGAATCTACACAAAACTTAAATAAATTTACAAGAAAAAACAAACAACCCCATTAAAAAGTGGGCAAAACACATGGACACTTCACAAAAGAAGATATTCATGCAGCTCGCAAACATATGAATAAAAGCTCAACATCACTGTTTATTAGAGACATGCAAATCAAAACTACAATGAGATGCCATCTTATGCCAGTCAGAACAGTGATTATTAAAAAGTCAAAAAAACAACAGAGGCTGGTGAGGTTGCAGAGAAAAAGGAAAGCTTTTACACTGCTAGTGGGAATGTAAATTACTTCAACCATTGTGGAAGACAGTGTAGCAATTCCTTAAAGATCTAGGAGCAAAAATACCATTTGACCCAGCAATCCCATTACTGGATATATACCCAAAGGAATATAAATTATTCTATTATAAAGATGCATGCACATGTATATTCACTGCAGTACTATACACAATAGCAAATACATGGAATCAAGGTAAATGCCCATCAATGATAGACTGGATAAAGAAAATATGGTACATATACACTGTGGAATATTATGCAGCCATAAAAAGGAATTAGATCATGTCCTTTGCAGGGACATGGATGGAGCTGGAAGCTGTTATCTTCAGCAAACTAATGCAGAAACAGAAAACCAAACATCACATGTTTTCACTTATAAGTGAGAGCTGAACGATGAGAACACATGGACACGTTGGGGGAACAACATACACTGGAGCTTGTTGGGGGAGTCAGGGGAGAGAGAGCATCAGGAAGAATAGCTAATAGATACTGGGCTTAATAGACAGGTGATGGAATGATCTGTGCAGCAAACCACTATGGCACACATTTACCCATGTAACAAACCTGCACATCCTGCACATGTACCTCAGAACTTTAAAGTTGATGGAAAAAAAAAAATCCCTGCTCCCACACACCTCTACTACCAATATCCCACACCAGAGTGGTCCATTTATTAGAATTGATAAGCCTATATTAACACATCATAATCACCCAAAGTTCAGAGTTTACATTAGGTTCACTCTTGGGTTTGTATGTTCTACGGCTTTTAAAAAATGCATAATGACATGTTTCCACTACTATAATATTGCTCAGAATAGTTTCACTGCCCTAAAAATTCTCTGGGCTCTGCCTACTCATCCCTCCCTCCTCTCAATCCCTGACAACCACTGATCTTTGTACTGTGTCAATAGTTTTACCCTTTTTAGAATGTCACATAATTGGAATCACACAGAATGTAGCTATTTCAGATTGGCTTCTTTCACATAGCAACATGCATTCAAGTAGTCTCCATGTTGTTTCATGGCTTGATAGCTCATTTCTTTTTAGTATTCAATAATATTCCATTTTATGGATATACCATAGTTTGTTCACTCACCTAATGGAAGACATTTTGATTGCTTCTAAATTTTGACAATTATAAGTAAGACTGTCATAAACATCCATGTTTATGTAGGTTTTGTGTGGACTTAAGTTTTCAGTTCATTTGGGTAAATATCAAGGAGTGTAATTGTAATTGCTGGATTGTATGGTAAGAGTGTTTATTTTTGTAAGAAACTGCCAAACTGTCTTCCAAAGGGGCTGTGCAGTTTGTACAACTCCCATCAGCAATGAATGAAAGTTCCTATTGCTCCATATTCTTGCCAAGATCAGTGGTGTCAGTGTTTTGGATTATGGCCATTCTAATAGGTGTGTAGTGGTCTTTCATTATGGTTTTAATTTGCAGTTACCTAATGACCTATCATGTTGAGCATCTTTTCAGAAGCTTACTTGCCATCATCTGTATACCTTATTTCATATGGTTCGTGTTACAGTGTTGTGCTCATTTTTTAATCTGGTTGTTTGTTTTCTTTTTGGTGAGGTTTAAGAGTTCTTTTTATATTTTAGATAACAGTCTTTATAAAATATGTCCTTTGCAAATATTTCTTCCAATCTGTTGCTTGTCTTTAGATTCTCTTGAGTGTGTATCCCACAGAGCACAGATCTTTTTTTTCTTTCTCTTTCACAAAAGGGAACAGCATGGAAGAACACAGATTTTAATGTTAAGGAAATCCAGTTTATCTATTATTTCTTTTATGGAGTGTGCCTTTGATGTTGTATCTAAAAACTCATTACCATACCCAAGGTCATCTAGATTTCCTATGTTACCATCTGCATTTATAGTTCTGTGCTTTACATTCAAGACTATGATGCATTTTGAGGTAATTTTGTGGAAAGTTTTAAGATCTATGTATAAATTCCTTATTTTTTTGCATGCATGTAGATGTCTATTTGTTTTAGTATCATGTTTAGTTGAAAAGATTATGTTTGCTTCAGTGTACTGCCTTTACTCTTTTGTCAAAGATCAGCTGACAATATTATTATGGGTCTATTTCTGGACTCAATTCTGTTTGATTGATCTCTTTGTCTACTCTTTCACCAATACTACATTGTCCTGATTATTGTAGCTTTATCGTAAGTCTTAAAGATGGGTAATGTCAGTTTTCTGATTTTATTTCTCTCTTTCAATGTTGAGTTTGCTTTTTTGGGTCTTTTATCTGCCCAAAGAAATTTTAAAATAAATTTGTTCATATCTACAAAATAACTTTCAGGAATTTTGATTGGGATTGTATTGAATCAAGTTCTTATATAGTATATAAGAAAGTTTATAAGAAAGTTCTTATAGACTTTATATACTTTAAAGAAAGTACTTATATAAAGAAACTACCAACTGGGCCTGGTACTTTCTGATTTGGAAAGAAATATTGATTGAATTTCTTTAATAATTATAGTCCTATTCATATTATCCATTTCTTCTTGTGAGTTTTGGAAGATTATATCTTTCAAAGAATTGGTCCTTTTTACCTAGGTTATTGAATTTGTGGGCCTAGAGTTGTTCATAGGATTCCTTTATTATCATTTAATGCCCATGGGATCTGTAGTAATGGCTTCTCTTTTATTTCTGATATATTGACATCTGACAATACTAGTCTTTCATGAACATAAAATATTTCTCAATTTATTTAGTTCTTTTATTTATTTCATCAGACTTTGATAGTATTACTCAAATAGATCTTGTTTATATTTTTGTTAGACATATATCTAAGATTTTAATTTTTGTGGTGCTAATGTAAATGGTGTTGTTTTTTATTTCAAATTCCATTTGTTCACTGTGGCACACAGGAAAGCAGTTGACTTTTGCATATTAATCTTGTATCCTGCAACCATACTCAGTTAGTAGTTGTTTTAGGAGTTTTTTGACATGATTCTTTTATAATTTTTATGTATACAATTGTTTTATCTGTATACTAAGACAAATTTTTCCTTCCTAACTTGTATACCTTTTATTTACTTTCCTTCTCATACTTCATTAGTTGGACTTCCAGTATGATATTGAAAAGAAGTGGTAAGAGGAGGCATCCGTACCTTGATTCTGATATTAAAATAAAAGCTTCTAGTTTTTCACCAAAAAGTACAATGTTAGTTGTAGGACTTTAGTAGTTTTTATTCAGTTGAGGAAGTTTCCTCTCTATTCTAGCTTGCTGATAGTTTTTTTTTTTTTTTTAAATCATGATTGGGTGTTGGATTTTGTCAGATACCTTTCTGCATCTACTGAAATTATCATGTGATTTTTCTTCCTTATCCTGTTGATATGATGGATTACATTACTTGATTTTTGAATGATGAACTAATCTTGTATATCTGGGATAAATCCCACTTGGGTCATGGTCATGATGTATCCTTTTTATATGCTGTTTAATTCAATCTGTCACTATTTTGTTAAGAATTTTTACATCTATGTCCATGAGAGATACTGGTCTGTAGATACTGGTTCTATAATGTGCCAGATTTTGATATTAGGAATGCTGACCTTATAGAATAAGTTGGAAAGTACTCCTTCTGCTTATGTCTTCTAGAAATAGCTGGAGAAAATTGTTATAATTTCATCCTTAAATGTTTGGTAGAATTCATCAGTGAATCCACCTGGGCGTGGTACTTTCTATTTTGGAAAGAAACATTGATTCAATTTCTTTAATAGTTATAGGCCTATTCATATAGGCCCATTTCTTCTTGAGAGTTTTGGCAGATTGTGTCTTTCAAGGAATTGGTCCCTTTTATCTAGGTTATTGAATTTGTGGGCCTAGAGTTGTTCATAGTATTCCTTTATTATCTGTTTAATGCCCATGGGATCTGTATCAATGTCTTCTCTTTTATTTCTGATATAAGTAATGTATGTCTTCTCTCATTTTTTTTTCTTAGTTTGGCTAAAGGTTTATCAATTGTATTGATCTTTTCAAAGAACCAGGTTTTTGTTTCATCAAATTTGTTGATTTCCTGTTTTTAATTGTATTGATTTCTGCTCTAAATTACATTACTTTTTTTCTTCTGCTTACTTTGAATTCAATTTGCTTTTTTTTTCTAGCTTCCTAAGGTGGAAGCTTAATTTATTAATTTTAGATCTTTCTTTTTTTCTATTAAGAAATATTATCAAATGCTATAAATTTCCTTCTATGCATTGCTTTTGCTGCATCCCATAAATTTTGTTAAGTAGTATTTTCATTTTGTTCAAAGTATTTATATTTTTTATTATTTTATTTTATTTTATTGAGACAGAGTCTCACTCCTGCCCATGCTGAAATACACTGGTGTGATCTTGGCTCACTATAGCCTCTGCCTCCTGGGGTAAGCAATCTTTCCACCTCAGCCTGCCAAGTAGCTGAGGTTACAGGCATGCTTTACCACACTCAGCTAATTTTTTATTTCTTTGGAGAGACAGGGATTCACCATATTGTCCAGGCTAGTCTCAAACTCTTGAGCTCAAGCATATTGCCTGCATTGGCCTCCCAAAGTACTGGGATTACAGGTATGAGCCACCAGGTCTGGCTGTTCAAAGTATTTTTACATTTCTCTTCAGAGTTCTTTGATTTGGTGTTACTTAGAAGTGTGTTGTTTAATCTTTAAGTATTTTTGGATGCTCAATTTGTTTTTCTGTTACTGATAGTTAAAATTCATTGTGGTCTATGTGGTCAATTGTTGAGCACAGATTGCATTTTTAAAAAATTTATTAAGATGTGTTTTATGGCTCAGGATATAGTCTATCTCGGTGAATGTTCCATACTAGCTGGAGCAGAATTTGTATTTTGCTCCTTTTGGATGGAGTAGTCTATAAATGTCAATTATATTCAGTTGACTGATGATGTGTTGAGTTTACATTGTCTTTATTGAATTTTTGCCTGCTGTCTCTGTCCATTTCTGATAGACAGGTGTTAAAGTTCCAACTGGAAAAATATAATTTATTTGTTTTTCCTTATAGTTATACAGTTTTTGAAAAAAGAACTCATGCGTTCTTTTTTTTTTAAGAGATAGGGTCTGGCTGTGTTTCCCAGGCTGGCCTGCTGGGCTTAAGCAATCCTACTATTTAGCCTCCAGAGTAGCTGGGACTACAGATGTATAACAATGAGCCTGGCTTGACTCATGTATTTTAATGTTCTTCTGTTAGGCACAAATACATTAAGGATTGTCATGTCTTTTTGGATAATTAAACCTTTTATTATTATATAATGCTCCATTTTACCCCTGATAACATTCATTGGTCAAAAGTCTGCTGTCTGAAATTAATATAGCTAATTTATCTTTCTTTTACTTAGTGTTAGAATGGTACATCATTCTCCATCCCTTTCCTTAATCAATATGTGTCTTGTAAAAACACATAATTGGGTCTTATTTTTTTTACCCACTCTAGCAATCTCTGTATTTTACCTAGTGTATTTAGACCACTGACATTTAAAGTGATTATTGATATATTTGGGTTAATAAAAATCATGCCTGTTCCTGTTTGCTATTCATTGCCCCTCTTCTTTGTTCCTACTTTTGTCTTCCATTCTTTTCCTGCCTTTTGTGGTTTTAATTGAGCATTTTATATGATTCAGTTTTCTGTTAGCATATCAATTATACTTTTGTATACATTTTTGTAATGGTTGCCTAAGAGTTTACAACATGCATTTACAACTAATACAAATCCATTTTCTTTCCTTTTTTCCTTCCTTCATCCAGGCTGGAGTGCAGTGGCATGATCTTGGCTCACTGCAACCTGTCTCCTGGGTTGAAGTGATTCTCCTGCCTCAGCCTCCTGAGTACCTGGGATTACAGGCACCTGCAGCTATGTTCAGCTAATTTTTTGTATTTTTAGTAGAGACAGGGTTTCACCATGTTGGTCAGGCTGGTCTTTTCCTGACCTCAAGTGATCTGCCCATCTCAGCCTCCCAAAGTGCTGGGATTACAGCTCAGCCACTGTGGCTGGCCAAAGTCCACTTTCAAATAATACTATATTGTTTATATGTAGAGCAAACACTTTATATTTCTAATTCCTCCGTCCCATTTCTTGTATTACTGCTCTCATTCATTTTCCTTACACATAAGCTATAATAATAAATACATTATTGCTATTATTAATTTGAACAAACTGTTATCAAATAAATTAAGAATGAAAAAACATTTTACCTTTGTGTATTTCCTTTCAAATATTCTTTTTTACGTAGATTTGAGTTTCTGATCTGTATCATTTTCCTTCTCTCTGAACATCATCTTTTAACATCTCTTGCAAACCAAGTCAAATGGCACAAAAGTTCCTCAGTTTTTTTTTAATCTGTGAAAGTCATTCACTCTCCTTCAGTTTTGAAGGACAGTTTCACAGGATACAGAAACCTAAGGCTGGTGTTTTTTGTTTTTTGTTTCTTTCTCTCTTTCAACATCTTAAATATTTCATGACACTCTATTCTTGCTTCCATGGTTTCTGAGGAGACGTTGGGTATAATTCTTACCTTTGCTCCTTTATAGGTAGTTTTTCCTCTGTCTTCTTTCAATATTTTTTTATCTTTGACTTTCTGAAATTTGAATATGATATGCATAGAAATAGTTTGTTTGGACATTTACCTTGTTTGGTTTTCTCTAAGCTTCCAGAATCTGTGACTTAGTGCTTGATATTCATTCACAGAAATTATTAGTCATTATGGCTTTAAATATGTCCTCTGTTCCTTTCTGTCTTTCTTTTCCTTTTGGTATTCCTATTTCATGCATGTTACACCTTTTGTAGTGACTCCACAATTCTTGGATATTCTGTTCCATTTTGGTTCAGTATTTTTTTTCATTGCTTTTCAGTTTCAGAAGTTTCTACTGGCATATTCTCAAGCCCAAAGATTCTTTCTCAGCTTTGTCCAGCTTATTAATAAGCCCATCAAAGGCATTCTTCATTTGTTACAGTGTTTTTGATATCTGGCAGTTCTTTCTTATAATGTTCATCCTTTTTATAATTTTCATCTGTTCTTACATGTCTTTTTTTTCATTAGCAATCTTAACATATTTAACATAATTGTTTTAAATTCACTGTCTGATAATTCCAATATATCCTCCATATATGAGTGGTTCTGATATTTCCTCCATTTCTTTAAACTGTTTTTTTTTTTTTTTTTTGCTTTTTAATACCACCTTGTAAACTTTAGTTGAAAGATGAACATGATGTACTGAGTAAAAGGACCTGTGGTAAGACTTTAGTAATGTGGTGATAAGATGTGTGTGTGTTAGGGGTGGGAAGAATGTTCTACAGTTCTATCACTAGATTTCAGTCTTTTAGTAGGCCTGTGCCTCTGAGCTGTAAATGTCAATAATGCTTTTGCTTTTTTCCACTCCCTTTGTTGATGCAGGATGGTTAGAGGGGGCCAGAGTTGGATATTTCCCTTCAACTATGTGGAAGGCTAGAGGAGTCTGACTAGAGTTGAGAACAGAACTTCTCTATTAAAATCTTACTATCAGTTTTATGAAAAGTAAGCAGTCTTGGAAGTTTAGTTGAAAAATAATATTCCAGAGACTTCCAGTTTCCAGTTCTACATGAAAGGATATTAGAATATTAGAAGTCATCACGCTGATCTAAAAAAATTAAAAAGCTGAAGAAACTGAAAAATCAACAACTCTTCTTAGATCCATCAGATCTAAGTTGGTTAGGCCCTGATAAAAACCTGTATAAGTTAGGCCCTGCTAAAAATGTTTTATTTATTTATTTAATTTTTTTAGGGAAGACCTTGTAAGAAGAATGGAATGCCAAGGTATACTTCACAATGGTTACCATCTCCCTTCCTTGATGCTTTCCCTTTCTCTCCCTGCTGGTTGGCAACAGAAGGTAAAACTTACAAAAGTGTGGGCCTCTTCCATCCCACAATTGGGCCCCTCCTGGAGTTTTTTACTCTTGACTTTTCCATACAGAGCTTCAGCCAAGTTTTAAATTATAATTCAGGTGTTCGTACCCTGCTCCTGGTTCCCAAAGATGTTTTTGTTCCTGTAAGTTATGATTCTCTGAATCTGTCTAATCACTCATTTTTCTGGGCAGCAGTTTGCCCTGTGACTCACTTCTCTGATGGATTTAATAAGTGCTGTTAATTTCTCAGTTTCGTCAGCTTTTTATTTGTTTTAGGATAGAGTGATGACTTCTAATTTCCTTACATGTAAAACTGAAAACTAGAAGTCTCTGGGATATTATTTTAGAACCTCAAATTTCCAAGATTGCTAACTTCATAAAACTGAGAATAAGATTTTAATGAAGAAATTATCCCCAAGATTACTTAAAAATCATAGTTGGACATATAAGAAAACTTTAATTTATTTTAAGATAAAAGCCTCATAAAAACATATTACTATCTTCATTAAAAGTAGGCTCAGAAGAAACAAAAAGGAATAACAGCTTAAGCTCTAAACCTCCTATCCTAGAATATCCATTTATTTGGGTTGAAGCAAGCCATTCCCCAAATAAGATATGTAAACAGTATGATTAAATGTGATGAGACTGATTTCTATGTGCATTTGAGAGTTTAGATTTCTTATTTAAATTTAACTTGTATACACTGTGGTATTGGTGAATTCACTATTATTTATAGAAAAACATGTTGGTCTATTTCCTTGTATTATCCAAATTATGTGCAGTTTTAAGAAATTATTGGAGATAAGCAGGGTAGGATCCAAGATGGCCAAATAGGAACAGCTCTGGAGTGCAGTTCCCAGCGAGAACAGCACAGAGGGTGAGTGCTCACTGCATTTCCAAACAAGTTTTCACTACCCACAGACCAGGAGATTCCTGAGCCAAAAAGCGCCATGAGTTTTAAGCATGGCGGTTTCAGCTGGTGTCAGGTTGGTGCACAGAAACTCACACAAGTCTGGGCAGCCATTTTGACTGGTTCCTGTAATGCCTAGGAGACAGAGCCACCCATTCAACTGAAAAGGAGGGGGCTGAGACAGGTAGCCAGGTGATCTGGCTCAGCAGGTACTACCCCCACAAAACAAGCAATCTGAAATGCTCTGGATTGAGAGTTTTGCAGCAAGTGCAGGGGGACCCAGGAAGGTCCAGCCAGTGGGGAGAAGGGCATCCCACACTACCGAGACAGTCCGCCACTACTGAGGCAGTTCACATAGCAGCTGGGCAGAGCCTGTGGCAGCTCAGCAACCTGCTGGCAGACTGTGACTAGACTACTCTGTGTGGGGCAGGCTATCCATGAAAAAAGGCAGCAGCATGTCAGGAACTTATAAATAAACCTGGCCTTCCTAGGACAGAGCACCTGGAAAAAGAGGCGGTTATGAGTTCAGCTACAGCAGACTTAAAGGTCTGCACAGAACAACAGAGCTCTCAGTACAGCACTTGAGCTCCTATAAGGGACAGACTGTCTCCTCAAGTAGCTCCCTGAACCCTGTATACCCAAAAGACACCTCATAAAGGAGTGCTCAGGCCAACATCTGGAAGGTAACCTTCTGGGATGAGGACAGCAGAGGAAGAAACCAGCAGCAACTCTTGCTGTTCTGAAGCCTCTGCAGGTGATCCCCAGGCAAGCTGGGACTGGAGTGGACCTCCAGCGGTCCTGCAACAGAGGGGCCTGACTGTTAGAAGGAAAACTAAGAAACAGAAAGAAGTAACATCATCATTAACAAAAAGGACATCCACTCAGAGACCCCATCTGAAAGTCACCAAATACAAAGACCACAGGTAGATAAAGCCACTAAGATGGGAAGAAACCAGTGCAAAAAGGATGAAAACACCAAAAACCAGAATGCCTTTCCTCCTCCAAGGGATCACAACTCCTCACCAGCTAGGGATCAAAGATGGATGGAGAATGAATCTGATGAACTGACAGAAACAGGCTTCAGAAGGTGGGCAATAACAAACTTCTCAGAGCTAAAAGAACATGTGCTAACCCAATGCAAAGAAACTAAGAACCTAGAAAAAAGGTTAGATGAGATGCTAACTAGAATAAACAGCTTAGAGAAGAAAGTAAATGAATTGATGGAGCTGAAAAACACAGCATGAAAATTTCACAAAGCATAATCAAGTTTCAATAGCCGAATCAACCAAGCAGAAGAAAGGATATCAGAGATTGAAGATCAACTCAATGAAATAAAATGAGAAGGCAAGAATAGAGAAAAAAGAGTGAAAAGAAATGAACAAAGCCTCCAAGAAATATGGGATTATGTGAAAAGAACTAATCTACATTTGATAGGTGTACCTGAATGTGACAGAGAGAATGAATGCAAGCTGGAAAACACATTTCAGGATATTATCCAGGAGAACTTCCCCAACCTAGGCAGCCAGGCCACCATTCAAGTCCAGAAAATACAGAGAACACCACAAAGGTACTCCTCAAGAAGAGCAACCCCAAGGCACATAATCCTCAGATTCACCAGGATTGAAATGAAGGAAAAATTGCTAAGAGCAGCTAGAGAGAAAGGTTGGGTTACCCACAAAGGAAGCCCATCAGACTCATAGCAGATCTCTCGGCAGAAACCCTACAAGCCAGAAGAGAGTGGTCCAATATTCAGCATCCTTAAAGAAAAGAACCTTCAACCTAGAATTTCATATCCAGCCAAACTAAGCTTCATAAGTGAAGGAGAAATAAAATCCTTTACGAATAAGCAAGTACTCAGAGATTTCTTCACCACCAGGCCTGGTTTATAACAGCTCCTGAAAGAAGCACTAAACATAGAAAGGAACAACCAGTACCAGCCACTCCAAAAACATACCAAATAGTAAAGAGCATCGACATAATGAAGAAACTGCATTGACTAATGGGCAAAACAACCAGCTAGCATCAAAATGGTATATCAAATTAACACATAACAATATTAATCTTAAATGTAAATGGGCTAAGTGCCCCAATCAAAAGACACAGACTGGCAAATTGGATAAAAATTCAAGACCCACTGGTGTGCTGTATTCAGGAAACTCATCTCACGTGCAAAGACACACATAGGCTAAAAATAAAGGGATAGAGGAAGATTTATCAAGCAAATGGAGAGCAAAAAAAAAAATGCAGGAGCTTCAATCCTAGTCTCTCATAAAATGGACTTTAAACCAACAAAGATCAAAAGAGACAAAGAAGGGCATTACATAATGGTAAAAGTATCCATGCATCAAGAAGAGCTAATGATCCTAAATATATACATACCCAATACAGGAGCACCCAGATAAATAAAGCAAGTTTTTAATGACTTACAAAGAGACTTAGATGCCCAAACAATAATAGTGGGAGACTTTGACACTTCACTGTCAATATTAGATCAACGAGACAGAAAATTAACAAGGACATCCAGGACATGAACTGAGATCTGGACCAAGGGGACCTAATAGACATCTACAAAAATCTCCACCCCAAATCTACAGAATATACATTCTTCTCAGCACCATATGGCACCTACTCTAAAATTGACCACATAATTGGAAGTAAATCACTCCTCGGCAAATGCAAAAGAATGGAAATCATAACAGTCTCTCAGACCACAGTGCAATAAAATTAGAACTCAGAATTAAGAAACTAACTCAGAACTGCACAACTTCATGGAAACTGAACAACTGGCTCCTGAATGTTGACTGGATAAACAATGAAATGAAGGCAGAAATAAAGATGTTCTTTGAAACCAACAAGGATGAAGACAATGTACCAGAATTTCTAGTACACATTTAAAGCAGCGTCTAGAGGGAAATTTATAGCAATAAAGCCCATGAGAGAAGCGAGGAAAGATCTAAAATCAATACTCTATCATCAAAATTGAAAGAGCTAGAGGAGCAAGATAAAAAACTCAAAAGCTAGCGGAAGACAAGAAATAACAAGATCTGAGCAGAACCGAAGGAGACAGAGACACACAAAAAACACTTCAAAAAAATCAATAAATCTAGGAGATGGTTTTTGGAAAAGATCAACAAAATAGACTGCTAGCCAGATTAATAAAAAAGAAAAGGGAGAAGAATCAAATAGATGCAATAAAAAACAAGAAGGAGATATCACCACTGACTCCACAGAAATACAAACTACAATCAGAAATTACTACAAAGAACTCTATGCACATAAACCAGTAAACCTGGAAGAAATGGATAAATTCCTGGACACTTGCACCCTCCCAAGCCTAAACCAGGAAGAAGGTGGAACCTTGAACAGACCAGTAACAAGGGCTGAAGCAATTAATAGCCTACCAACCAAAAAAAGTCCAGGTCCAGATGGGTTCACAGCTGAATTCTACCAGACATACAAAGAGGAGCCGGTACTATTCCTTCTGAAACTATTCCAAATAATACAAAAAGAGGGAATCCTTCCCAAATCATTTTATGAGACCAACATCATCCTGATACCAAAACCCGGCAGAGAGTCAACAAAAAAAGAAAACTTCAGGCCAATATCCATGATGAACATAGATGCAAAAATCTTCAATAAAATACTGGCAAACTGATTGCAACAGCACATAAAAATCTTATCCATCATGATCAAGTAGGCTTCATCCCAGGAATGCAAGGCTGGTTCAACATACGCAAGTCTATAAATGTAATCCACTACATAAATAGAACCAAAGATAAAAGCCATATAATTATCTTAATAAATGCAGAAAAGACCTTTGACAAGATTCAACATCCCTTTATGCTAAAAACTCTCAATAAACTAGGTAGTGAAGGAACGTATCTCAAAATAATAAAAGCTATTTATGACAAGCCTACAGCCAATATCATACTGAATGGGCAAAAACTGGAAGCATTCCCTTTGAAATCTGGCACTAGACAAGGATGCCCTCTGTCACCATTCCTATTCAATATAGTATTGCAAGTTCTAGCCAGAGCAATTAGGGAAGAAAAAAAAATAAAGGGCATTCGGTTAGGAAAAGAGGAAGTCAAATTCTATTTGCAGATGATATGATTGTATATTTAGGAGACCCTATCATCTCAGCCCAAAATCTCCTTAAACTGACAAGTAACTTCAGCACATTCTCAGGATACAAAATCAATGTGCAGAAATCACAAGCATTTCTAAACACCAATAACAAGAGTAACAGAGAGCCAAATCATGAGCAAACTCCCATTCACAATTGCTACAAAGAGAATAAAATACCTAGGAATACAATTAACAAAGTATATAAAAGACCTCTTCAAGGAGAACTACAAACCACTGCTCAACAAAATAAGAGAGGACACAAACACATAGAGAAACATCCCATGCTCATGGTTAGGAAGAATCGATATTGTGAAAATGACCATACTGCCCAAAGTAATTTATAGATTCAATGCTAACCCCATCAAGCTACCAATGACCTTCTTCATAGAACTGGAAAAATCCATCTTAAGCTTCATATGGAACCAAAGAGAGCTTGGATAATCAAGACAATCCTAAACAAAAAGAATGAGGCTGGAGGCATCATGCTACCTGATTTCAAACTACACTACAAGGCTACAGTAATCAAAACAGTGTGGTACTGGTATCAAAACAGAGATATAGACCAATGGAACAGAACAGAGGCCTTGGAGGCAACGCCACACATCTACAACCATCTGATCTTTGACAAACTTGACAAAAACAAGCAATGGGGAAAGGATTCCGTTTAATAAGTGGTGTTCAGAAAACTGGCTAGCAGTGTGCAGAATGCAGAAACTGGACCCCTTCCTGACACCTTACACTAAAATTCACTCCAGATGGATTAAGGACTTAAACGAAAGACCTAACACCATAAAAACCCTAGAAGAAAACCTAGGCAAAACCATTCAGGACATAGGCATAGGCAAGGACTTCATGACTAAAAACATCAAAGGCATTGGCATCAAAAGTGAAAATACACAGATGGGACCTAATTAAACTCCAGAGCTTCTGTATAGCAAAAGAAACAATCTTTAGAGTGAACTGGCAACCAACAGAATGGGAAAAAATTTTTGCAATCTACCCATCTGACAAAGGGCTAATATCCAGAATCTACAAAGAACTAAAACAGATTTACATGAAAAAATCAAACACATTCAAAATTGGGAGAAGGATATGAACAGACACTTTTCAAAAGAAAACACATATGAGGCCAACAAACATGAAAAAATGCTCATTGTCACTAGCCATCAGAGAAATGCAAATCAAAACCACATTGAGATACCATCTCACACCAGTTAGAATGGCGATTGTTTAAAAATCTGGAGTCAACAGATGCTGGAGAGGATGTGGAGAAACAGGAACACTTTTACACTGTTGATGGGAGTGTAAACTAGTTCAACTATTGTGTAAGACAGTGTGGTGCTTCCTCAAGGTCCTAGAAATAGAAATTGCATTTGACCCAGCAATCCCATTACTGGATATATATCCAAAGGATTATAAATCATTCTGTTATAAAGACACATGCACCCATATGTTCATCAAGGCACTGTTTACAATTGCAAAGACTTGGAACCAACACAAATGCCCATCAACGATAGACTGGACAGGGAAAATGTGGCACATATACACCATGGAATACTATGCAGCCATAAGAAATGATAAGTTCGTGTCCTTTGCAGGGACATGGATGAATCTGGGGACCATCATTCTCAGCAAACTGACACAAGAACAGAAAATCAAACACCACATGTTCTCACTCATAGGCGGGTGTTGAACAATGAGAACACATATACACAGGGAGGTGAGCATCATCACACATTGGGGACTGTTGAGTGGGCAAGGGAGGGACAGAAGGGGGATGGGAGGTCGGGGAGGGATAACACGGGGAGAAATGCCAGATGTAGGTGATGGGAAGATGGAGGCAGCAAACCACATTGCCATGTGGGTACCTATGCAACAATCCTGCATAATCTGCATATGTACCCCAGAACCTAAAGTACAACAATAAAAAAAAATTACAAAAAAAGAGAAATTATCTGCTTACAGATAGTTGTATATTACTTATTCCATGATGTGACAGAGTGGGATTCCTAACAGTGACATCTTCTAAGCATACCCAGAGATTGATATTCTATACTTTTTGTATAAAGGAGACAGTGAGTATGTAGGGAGTTGGTTGAGAGAGAGAGACAGAGAGAGATTGATTTTTAAAAAGAGAGTGTAAGAATAGGCACCCCCAGATTAAAAAAAAATCTCCTTTTTCTATAAATGTCTCCCAAAGTGAAAATCAAAAATGAAAGAAAACAAAGGGGGAAAGGAGTTATATTATCTAAGCCTAAAATTTTAGTACTGATGTTCTAGAACTCCTCAACTAGTTGCTGAGCAAATTGTAGTCCACACTCAGTGTATAACGTTTGATAATGAATACAGGTTCCTTTCGGCTACAGGCCCTGGCCCTACTCTTAACAACTGCTCTGTAGAAATTGCCTTCTAAATAGACCAGGTCATGGGAACATATGTATATTTACAAAGGAGTCCAATCACTTACACTGGCAGATGAGGACTATTCAAGTTCACAGAAAATTTTGATTTAAAATTTCAGTGGAAAATCAAATGTCATTCAACTTTTCACAAGGTTGCAGTTGTTTTAAAACTTAGGGCCCAATTCTAATAAGAAACATAATATTTCCAAGATTATAATGTTCTTCCTAGCTAACTTAAAACTAAATGTCAAAGTAGGTTTTAAATAAAACCCTTTAATTAATGCTCCTTCTAATCCCAAAGAAATAACATAAAAAGGTATGACAAATATTAAAACATACACCTCTTAGGCAATATTTTTTTTCTATTTTTGTCTGAAAGATTCAAGAAAATATTTCCTTTTTGTTCACATATTCCCTGTAACACAGCTGATCATCTCATCTGGAGTATATTGATTAAGTAGTGTCTTATTGTCTTGTGTTTTAATATTTATCAACCATATTTCTCATTTTCTCTTTATTTACATTTCCTATTTCACATACCATTTGTAATAATTACATTCAATACTCCTCTTAGAGGACAAGAAATGTATGTCTTCTTTTTTGTCTGTGGTTTTGTTTCTTCTGTATCTGATAGGACAGTTTTAGTTTCTCCATGTGCAATACTATTAGGATCAATGAGACTCTGAAGTAAAACAAGAAAATCTTTTAGGAATTATACTTTTTGTATAATTTTATGAATGTACTAAACCACTAAATTTTAGAATTAAATTTATATTATTACTGTCAATGCAAGGAATCACATATAGAAAAAAAGATTCATGCTCCATATCAGTAGGTATTTGGGGATGCAACGCCAGTGTATTTTGCAAAGTACCTTGATTTAACCTTTTACAGACTTAAGTCCCCCACTATTTTCAATCATCATTTGTGTATACTGAATAAAGGTGCCATAATTATTTGGGCATAATAATGACAACCGTCCATCCTCTGTATACATCCCAAAGATTATTCACCAAAACTCTTGTGAAATAAAAATACAACTTAATTGGAAAGGAGGAGAAATATAATTTTATTTGGATTCATTTCATTTGAAAAATTTATATAAATGAAAGAAAAATGAGAAAAACATTAGTCAAGCCTTCCGAAATTCAGGCTTGCTTCCACTAGTATTTATAGATAACATATCAGATAGTGCAAGGGTATACCTTAATATCCTAGGCCTTTTAATGATAGTCTAATTATAAAACTGCTGATTTGGAAAAAAAAAAGAGGAATCTTTGGTTTGTAAGAATATTGAGAAACTTCTTTCAGTGTAAAAAAAAAAAAAAGTAAACTGACAACAACAAAACACCAGAGTAGAGTTAACTCTGCAATACAAATCTCCAAATTTGCCTTATGGTTGCCATGGGTGGGTGGGTATTAGTGTGTATGTGACAGCAATTTGAATGAATTGATAATACTTTCAGTGAGTGAAAGAGGAAACATCACATCATCAAAGGAAACAGTAAAAAAGCTAGAGTGCATAGACACACTGAGGATGGAATTTTACATGTAATGACTCCGAAGACAAAGATATCAAAGCAGCTGATGGCTAAAAATGAATTATGTAGCTCTTTAAGATCAAAGTTCTTCAAATATGAACATGATTAATGTACTGGAGTTCTGGTATAGATGCTTTTTCTGAAAATTCTGTTACTATATAAAATGGAAAAAGACACAATGGTGAATATTAAGGTGAGTGAAAGGTCATATATAGTAAAACCATATTATTTTAAGTTTTATTATTTTAGAATTTGTAATAAACTGATATAGACTAAGACGACTTCTTCACAGATAATTAGACTCAATAGTGAATATTTAAAATATTTTTTAAAAGGACTTTTTGATCCTTACTGTAGAAATCTCTATTTTAAAAAAATGAAATTTACAATCCTCATTATGAGTAATTGTTACTAAGTAAAACTAGATCGACAAAAGGTCTAATCACTTGCTCTATATATCTATAGAAATAAGAAACTTGGGTCTCTTCAAAATACACAGCAAAACATTTTAATTAATCTAGACTTATCATTACCTGTTAATTTAAGTTACTGAGTTTTCCCTGAACGTGGCAAGAAATAATAAGCGACATTTCCCCTTATTCCTAAAATCTGTGCTCTTTAGCTCTAAAATACTCTAGAGTCACCCTTTTTCATTTGTTTCATTATTTCTAATCATTTCCTAGGATCCATTAAAACTAGCTATTTTTAAATTTACCACTTTTCATTTTTAACCATACACATAAAATAAATCTAGCTAATAAGTAAACTATAGAAATAAATTTTAAGATCATATTGATTTTATATCATATTAAGGGGAGTGAAAACTTACAACATATGATTTTTTTACCTGAGGAGTTGTAGATGTTTGGAAGTTTTCATCCTCCAAATGTTCACTTTTTGATTCTGTGGTGTACATGCTAAGATTTAAAAGAAAAATACTTTGAAAGAAGAAACAAGACTATAAATCCAAATGAAAACATGAGTGGGATTAATGTTTTAAAGGATGTTTGTTCTAAAGTCGTATCATAGTCAAATCAGATAGCTTTATAGTCAAAACAGATCCAAATATTCATCTTTAACATAATTAACCAAAGCCATAAACAAAAGTATTAAAAACCATTATCATATAGAAATGTAACATTTCTCAATAGCTCATAATGCTGGCCTATATCTTAGAAGCATATATCAGAAAATGCAGAAATTTATTTTATCACTGAACAGGTATGTTTTAGCTAGTGTCCACTGTTGATTTAATCTAGCTTCGATTATGCTTCTGCATAAAAGACTCCAGAAAAATTTTAAATGAAATATGATTAACTATATTAATACCTATAAGTTACTGATACATACTATCTTTTTATGTGCTCCATCTGAAGGACATGTAGGTCAAACATTTAAATATATCTATAGTTTTATTTTGAAGAAGAATAAACTAGAATAAAAGAATAATTACTTCTGATAACTTTATTTTTTATTTTTTTGAACTCTGATTTCTATTTCTTTTTTTTCAAGTACTTTATTGTTTTTTATTTTTTCTTTTTTTATTGCATTTTAAGTTTTGGGATTCATGTGAAGAACATGTAAGATTGTTGCATAGGTACACACGTGGCAGTGTGATTTGCTGCCATCCTCCCCATCACCTATATCTGGCATTTCTCCCCATGTTATCACTCCCCAACTCCCCACCCCCCACTGTCCCTCCCCTATTTCCCCCCGACAGACCCCAGTGTGTGATGCTCCCCTCCCTGTGTCCATGTGTTCTCATTGTTCAACACCCACCTATGAATGAGAACATGCAGTGTTTGATTTTCTGTTCTTGTGTCAGTTTGCTGAGAATGATGGTTTCCAGGTTCATCCATGTCCCTACAAAGGACATGAACTCATCGTTTTTTATGGCTGCATAGTATTCCATGGTGTATATGTGCCACATTTTCCCTGTCCAGTCTATCATCAATGGGCATTTGGGTTGGTTCCAAGTCTTTGCTATTGTAAACAGTGCTGCAATGAACATTTGTGTGCATGTGTCCTTATAAAAGAATGATTTATAATCCTTTGGATATATATCCAGTAATGGGATTGCTGGGTCAAATGCAATTTCTATTTCTAGGTCCTTGAGGAAGCACCACACTGTTTTCCACAGTGGTTGAACTAATTTACACTCCCACCAACAGTGTAAAAGTGTTCCTGTTTCTCCACATCCTCTCCAGCATCTGTTGTCTCCAGATTTTTAAATGATCGCCATTCTAACTGGTGTGAGATGGTATCTCAATGTAGTTTTGATTTGCATTTCTCTAATGACCAGTGATGATGAGCACTTTTTCATATGTTTGTTGGTCTCATTTATGTCTTGTTTTGTAAAGTGTCTGTTCATATCCTTCGCCCACTGTTGGATGGGCTTGTTTATTTCTTGTAAACCTGTTTCAGTTCTTTGTAGATTCTAGGTATTAGCCCTTTGTCAGATGGGTAGATTGCAAAAATTTTTTCCCATTCTGTTGGTTGCCAATTCACTCTAATGACTGTTTATTTTGCCGTGCAGAAGCTGTGGAGTTTGATTAGGTCCCATTTATCCATTTTGGCTTTTGTTGCCAATGCTTTTGGTGTTTTAGTCATGAATTCCTTGCCTATGCCTATGTCCTGAATGATTTTGCCTAGGCTTTCTTCTAGGGTTTTTATGGTGTTAGGTCTTAGGTTTAAGTCTTTAATCCACCTGGAGTTAATTTTAGTGTAAGGTGTCAGGAAGGGGTCCAGTTTCTGCTTTCTGCACATGGCTAGCCAGTTTTCCCAACATTATTTATTAAACAGGGAATCTTTTCCCCATTGCTTGTTTTTGTCAGGTTTGTCAAAGATCAGATGGTTGTAAATCTGTGGCATTGCCTCCGAGGCACCTGTTCTGTTCCATTGGTCTATATCTCTGTTTTGGTACCAGTACCATGCTGTTTTGATTACTGTAGCCTTGTAGGATGGTTTGAAGTCAGATAGCGTAATGCCTATAGCTTCGTTCTTTTTGTTTAGGATTGTCTTGGCTCTGCGGGCTCTCTTTTGGCTCCATATGAAGTTGAAGGTGGTTTTTTCCAGTTCTATGAAGAAGGTCATTAGTAGCTTGATGGGGATAGCATTGAATCTGTAAATTACTTTGGGCCGTATGGTCATTTTCACATTATTGATTCTTCGTAACCATACGCATGGAATGTTCCTCCATGTGTTTGTGTCCTCTCTTATTTTGTTGAGCAGTGGTTTGTAGTTCTCCTTGAAGAGGTCCTTTATATACATTGTTAATTGTATTCCTAGGTATTTTATTCTCTTTGCAGCAATTGTGAATGGCAGTTTGTTCTTGATTTGGGTCTTTTTAAGTCTATTATTGGTGTATAGGAATGTTTGTGATTTTTGCACATTGATTTTAAAGTATCTGTTGTTTCTACTTCCTCTGTAATCTTTGCTAGCTTTGAATGTAAGAAAGCTGACTTTTCTTAAAAATATCTTCTCTCAATTTTTGAGTTGTTAAGAATAAAACTAAAGATTTCAAGTTTTAATTTTTAGAGACTATATTACCATATTCTGTAGTATTTCATGTATCTATACTTTTCTAAAAGGAAAACAATTTTAGTAATGAAAAATTTTAATAAAAAGGAAATGAAAAGGAACATTAACAGTTCAGTAGCTACCATATGCTAGTTGCTTTACAATATTGTCTAATTGTAATGAAGTAAAATATTACTGTGTAAAATCTTATATAGAATCATAACTAAATTTATAACTTTATTAAAGCAAAAAAATCCTTAAAATTTTTGATTAAAAACTTGAATATAAATTCCTTTATAGTGTAATTCCCTTTTGATTGAAATGACTGTCAAAATTACTATCTTGTCATTATAATGATGTATTAGTCCATTCCCATGTAGCTATGAAGAAATACCTGAGACTGGGTAATTTATAAATGAAAGAGCGTTAATTGGCTCACAGTCCTATATGGCTAGGGAGGCCTCAGGAAACTTACAATCATGGTAGAAGGCATCTCTTCACAGGGTGGCAGGAGAGAGAATGAGTGCAAGTAGGGGACATGCCAGACACTTATAAAACCATTAGATCTTGTGAGACTAATGCACAAGATACAATTACCTACACCTACCTGGTCTCACCCATGACATGTGGGACTATCGTAATTCATAGTGAGATTTGGGTGTGGATGAAAAGCCAAATAATATCATTCCACTCCTGGCGCCCTCCAAATCTCATGTGCTCACATTTCAAAACACAGTCACGGCTTTCCAACAGCCCCCGAAAGTCTTAACTCATTACAGCATTAGCTCAAAAGTCCAAGTCCAAAGTCTAATCTGAGACAAGGCAAGTTCCTTCTGCCTATGAGCCTGTAAAATCAAAAGCAAGTTAGTAACTTACTAGATACATTGGGGGTACTGGGAGAAATTGGCTAAAACGAAGGGGCTACAGACCCCGTGCAAATCCTAAATCCAATCATTAAACTTCAAAGTTCCAAAATGATCTCCTTTGACTCCATGTCTCACATCCAGGTCATGCTGATGCAAGAGGTGGTTCCCATGGCCTTGTGAAGCTCTGCCCCTGGGGCTTTGCAAGGTTACAGTCCCACTCCTGGGTGCTTTCATCAGGGGGCATTGAGGGTCTACTGCTTTTCCAGGCACATAGTGCAAGCTGTCAGTGAATCCACCATTCTGGGGGCCGGAGGATGGTGGTCCTCTTCCGAAAGCTCCACCAGCTAGTGCCCCAGTGGGGACTCTGGGGGGGCTCCAACCCCACATTTTCGCGTGTACTGCTCTAGCAGAGGTTCTCCATGAGGGCTCCACCATTGGACCAAACTTCTGCCTGGGTATCCAGGCATTTCTATACATCCTGTGAAATCTAGGTGGAGGTTTCCAAAGCTCAGTTCTTGATGTCTGTGCACCTGTAGGCCCAATACCACGTGTCAACTGCCAAGACTTGGGGCTTGCACCCTCTGAAGCAATGTCTTGAGCTATACTTTGGCCCCTATCAGATATGTCTGGAGCTGAAGCAGCTGGGATGCAGGGCACCATGTCTCGAGGCTGCATAGAACAGGGTGTCCCTGGGCTGGGACTACAAAGCCATTTTTCCCTCCTAGGTCTCCAGGCCTGTGATGGGAGGGGCTGCCACAGAGGTCTCTGACATGCCCTGGAAACATTTTCCCCATTGTCTTGGTGATTAACATTCTAATACTCATTACTTATGCAAATTTATGCAGCAGGCTTGAATTTCTCCTCCCCAGAAAATGGTTTTTTTTCCTATTTCATCATCAGTTGTGATCATTAGGCTGCAATTTCTCCAAACTTTTATGGTGTGCTTCCTCTTAAATGCTTTGCCACTTAGGAATATCTTCTGCCAAATATCCTAAATCATCACTCTCAAGTTCAAAGTCCCACAGATCTCTAGGGCACAGGCAAAATGCCACCAGTCTCTTTGCTAAAGCATAGCAAGAGTGACCTTTACTTCAGTTTCCAACAAGTTTTTCATCTCCATCTCAGACTACCTCAGCCTAGACTTCATTGTCCATATCACCATCAGCAGTTTGGTCAAAGCCATTCAAAAAGTCTCTAGGAAGTTTCAAACTTTCCTATATCTTCCTCTCTTCTGAGCTCTCCAAACTGTTCCAACCTCCACTTGTTACCCAGTTCCAAAGTAGCTTCCACATTTTTGGGTATCTTTATAGCAGCACCCCATTCTGTTGTGCTAATTTACTATATTAGTCCTTTCTTACACTGCTATGAAGAAATACCCAAGCCTGGGTAATTTATAAAGAAAAGAGGTTTAATTGACTCACAGTTCCACATGGTTGAGGAGGCCTCAGAAAACTTACAATCATGGTGGAGGGCAGCTTTTCACAAGCTGGCAGGACAGAGAATAAGTGCAAGCAGAGGAAATGCCAGACACTCATAAAATCATCAGATCTTGTGATGTGATCACATCAGATCACATTATTTTGAGAATAGCATGAGGGAAACTGCCCCCATGATCCAGTTACCTCCACTAGGTTCCACCCGGACACATGGGGATTATTACAATTCAAGGTGAAATTTGGATGGGGACACAGACCAAACCAAATCAAATGACTATCTTGTCATACGCTGTTAGATTATGAGGTACTTGGTAAGAATAAGGTGGGTGGATGAATCACCTAGGTTGTGTCATGTTCTGAAAAAACAGGCTGAGAGAGCCATTAAAAAGTTTGAGCTGAAGTGCACATAAATTTTGAGAAGAGGACACAAAGTTAATTTACACACTTAAGTTTCGAATGCCTACTTTTCTGGCCTCTGAAAGTAAAGCAGCCAAAAGAAACAAAATAAAACAGAAATATAGACTTCTGCCTTTATGGATCTTATACTCTTGTTGGAAGGAAGGGGGAGACAATAAAAAACATTTTCAGTACTGCATAAAATAAATGAGAATCATGTTATAGGGATCAAGATGACAATTGAACTGTATCCTAAATGAGGAGAAGCTGTGAGTCATAAGTAAGCAGATGGACTAGGAGCAGGCAAACATAACGCCAAGAATAATGCAAGTAGAGACATCAAGAAACTAGGCAGAATAATTTAAAATATGTAACTATGTAATGATTAGGATAGCAGGACTTGGAACCCAGGCAAGCAGACAATGCATTAGAACTTCAAAACCAAGATAAGGGGTCTAAATAATAGATATACAGGTTAGTAACTATAAGAGAAGGTTGATACTGAGTCAAGCAATATTTGTGACTGGCAGTCACTGAATACTCTGTGTATATATCTGCCAAGAGTGGAATTGGTAGGTGGTATGCCTAAAAGCAAGGACTTTGAGCTGAGAAAAAAATGAATTCAACTCTTCTCTTTATATTTTAATAATTGTGGGAAGTGATTTATCTCCATTGGCCTCAATTTTCTTATCTGAAAAAATATATAATAATGCTTAATTTATCAGTTATAATAATTATAATATCTGATGAAAGTTGAACTATATTAAGCACTCAACATGAATCATCTTCCTCAATTCTCTCAATAACTCTATGAGGTATTTACTACTATTATCCCCATTTTATAGATGTTCAAACTATAGATGCAGGAAAGTTAATTTAACTTTCAATACAGTCATACAACTAGCAAGTGGCAGAGCTGGAATTTAAATAAAGTACTCTTTACTGTTACTCAGATCCTTGTTAATTTTGGTATTGTCTCTTTTTTTCTTTTAACTATTGTGGTGATATTGCACTATAAATTTAAATTGCATTTCTATAATCACCATTTTTCATATATTTACTAGCTATTTCAATATATTCTTTAGTAAAGTGTTGAAATCTTTTGTCCATTTTTTTGTGGTGCTGGATCCCATTTTCACATTGATTTGCTGGAGTTCTTTTTAGGTATTATAAATATTTTATTAGACATATAAAGAGCCAGTATCATCTCCCACTCTGTGTCTTGCCTTTCTACTCTGATAATATCTTTTTAAAATGATACTTTAACTGTAAAGTGTATAGTTCCAGGGGCATTATGTACATTCGCATTGTTAAGCAATCATCACCATCTATCTCCAGAACTTTTTCATTAACTCGACCTAAAACTCTGTATGTATTCATTAAACAATAATTTCCCATTCTCCCCTCTTCTAACCCTTGATAGTTACCATTCCTTCTGTCTTTATGAATATGGATATTCTAGGTACTTCATATGAGTCAATTCATGCAATATTTGTCCTTTTGTATCTTGCTTATTCCACTTACCATAAAGTCTTCAAAATTTATTCAGAACTCTATACATTTTGTAGCATGTACAGAATTTCCTTCCTTTTTAAAGTCTGAATTATTATGCATTTATATGTATATGTCACATTTTGCTTATCTGTTCATCTGCTGACAGATACTTGGGTTGTTTCAATCTTTTGGCTATTATGACTAATGCCACTGTGAAAATAGGTGTACCAATATCTGTTTCAATCCCTGCTTTCAATTTTCTATTTTGCATATACCTAGAAATGGCATTGATGGATCATATAGTAATTCTATGTTTAATCACACTTTTTTTTTCAAGCAGCTACATCTCTGTTGATAATGTCCTTTGTTGCACGTAAGTTTTAAATTTTAATGTAGTCTAATTTATCTATTTTTTCCTTTTGTTGCCTGTACATTTGGCATTATAGCCAAGAAGTAAACTGCCAACTCTAATATCATGGAGCTCTCCTTCTATATTTTCTTTCAAGAGTTTTAATATTTTTAGTTCTTAAAATCATATTTAGTTCTTAAAATTATAGTTATTATAACCTCTTTAACTCAAAAATCTGGATCAATTTTGAGTCTGTTCCTCTTTTCCATTTTCTGTCTTGGCTTAAAGTCATATAACATTGTCTAATACTATGGTTCACAATTTTTACTGAAAGCTTGACATCATGTACAAATTGTACAGTCTCCAGATCATAACTTCTTTTGGAAAGAAATATGTGGATTAGGGGTAGTGAAAAATCACTTTAACCAAATCAGAGATTGAGCTCAGATGACAGCTGTGTAATGCTCACTTTCATTTCAATTCCTTGTTCCTCAAGTATACTCCTTTAGGGATTTTGCTCTAGATGATTTTCTTGATAAATGATGGCAGCCTCACTTGTTTCTCCCATATCAGGCATTGTATTAGTCTGTTTTCACACTTCTATAAAGAACTGCCCAAGACTGGGTAATTTAAAAAGGAAACAGGTTTAATTGTCTCACAGTTCCACATGGCTGGGGAGGCCTCAGGAAACTTACAATCAGGTGGAAGGCAAAGGGGAAGCAAGGACCTTCTTCACATGGTGGCAGGAGAGAGAAGTGTAAGCAGGGGAAAATGCCAGATGGTTATAAAACCATCAGATCTCATGATAACTCGTTCACTATCTTGAGAACAGGATTATGAACTACCCTCATGATCCAATCCCCTCCCCTGTTGACACATGGGGATTACAGGTCTCTTCTTCCACACATGGAGATTACAATTTGAGATGAGATTTGGGTGGAAGCACAGAACCAAAACATATTGTTCTGCCCCAACCCCGCCCAAATCTCATGTCCTTTATATATCTGAACATCAATCATGCCTTCCCAACAGTCCCCCAAAATCTTAACTAATTCCAGCATTATCTTAAAAGTACAAGTCCAAAGTCTTATCTGGAACAAGGCAAGTTCCTTCCTCCCATGAGCCTGTAAAATCAAAAGTAAGTTAGTTACTTCCAAGATACAATGGGATTACAGGCATTGGGTAAATGTTGCTGTTCCAAATGGGAGAAATTAGCCAAAACAAAGGGGCTACAGGCCCTACGCAGGTCCAAAAACCAGTGGGGCAGTCATTAAACCTTACAGCTCCAAAATAATCTCCTTTTACTCTATGTCTCACATCCAAGGCATGCTAATTTAAAGGGTAGACGCCCATGGCCTTGGGCAGCTCTGCCTCTGTGGCTTTGCAGGGTACAGCCCCACTCCTGGCTGCTTTCACAGCTGGCACTGTCTACAGATGCTGTCAATGGATCTACCATTCCAGTGTCTGGAGAATGGTGGCCCTCTTCTCACAGCTCCACCAGGCAGTGCCCCAGTGGGGACCCTGTGTGGGGGGCTCCAACCCCACATTTCCTTTCCAAACTGCCCTAGCAGAAGTTCTTCTTGAGGCTCCACCGCTGCATCAAACTTCTAGCTAAATATCCGGGTCATTTCCATATGTCATCTGAAATCTAGATGGAAGTTTTTGAAGCTTAATTCTTGACTTCTTAGCACCTGTAGGCCCAACACCACGTGGAAGCCACCAGGGCTTGGGGCTTGCACCCTCTTAAAGCAACAGCCTGAGCTGTACATTGGCCTGTTAGCCATGACTGGGTTGCAGGGAACCAAGTCCCAAGAGTACATAAAGTAGCAAGGCCCTAGGCCTGGCCCACAAAACCATTTTCTCCTCCTAGGTCTCCAGGCCTGTCATGGGAGGGGCTGCCAGGAAGATCTCTCATATTTTCCCCATTGTTCTCATTACTTACGCAAATTTCTGCATGTAGCTTGAATTTTTCAACAGAAAATTGATTTTTCTTTTCTATTACATGGTGAGGCCACAAATTTTCCAAACTCTTATGGTCCGTCACCTCTTGAATGCTTTGCTGCTTAGAAATTTATCCTGCCAGATACCATAAATCATCTCTCTTGAGTATGAAGTTCCACAGATCTCTAGAGCAGGGCCAAAATACCACCAGTCTCTTTGCTAAAGCATAGCAAGAGTGATCTTTGGTTCAGTTCTAATAAACTCTCCATCTCCATCCGAAACCACCTCAGCCTAAACTTCATTGTCCATATCACTATCCAAAATTTTGATCAAAACCATTCAACAAGACTCCAGAAATTTCCAAACTTTCCCACATTTTCCTCTATTCTTCTGAGCCCTCCAAACTGTTCCAACCTCTGCCTGTTACCCAGTTCCAAAGTCACTTCCACATTTTCAATTATCTTTATAGAAGTACCCACCCTTTGCAGTACCAATTTTCTGTATTAGTCCATTTTCACACTCTATAAAGAACTGCCTGACATTGGGTAATTTATAAAGGAAAAAGATTTAGTTGACTCACAGTTCTGCACGGCTGGGGAGGCCCTGAAAAACTTACAATCACAGTGGAAGGCAAAGGAGGAGCAAGGACCTTCTTCACATGGTGGCAAGAGAGAGACGTGCAAAAAGGGAAAAGGCTAGATGCTTATAAAATCATCAGATCTCACGAGAACTCACTCACTATCTTGAGAACAGAACGGGTAAAACTGTTCCCATGGTCCAACTGCCTCTCTCCCTCAACATATGGAGCTTACAGGTCTCTCCCTCAATATGTGGGGATTACAATTCAAGGTGAGATTTGGGTGGGGACATGGAGCCAAACCATATCAGGCATACCTTACCATTTCCCAACTTGGTTTATTTCTACTGTCCATGCTTTCCTATACTGGAATAGCTGAATGAACTTTTCCAAAGTAACATAACTCTAAATAAAGGAGTTGGGGCCCATCAGGCAATGTGACTCCAGAGCTCATATTCTTAAAACTAAAGTGCTTGTAATGTGACAAGTATTCTGTGTAAGACATAGACTAAAGCTCTCATGAGGATTTATAGGCTAACATTTATAAAATGGCTATAATAACTTAAATCTATAAAAGATTAAATGATCTACTAAGAAAAAAAAAACCAACAACTATATCATTTTTTGATTTTTCTGTTTTAGAAAATGAACTCATACGAATAACTTCTTTAGGAAGTAAAAAAGAGCCTTAAGAAAAACTTAAAAATAAAAAACAATGGATGAATAAGTCACAGAAGGCTAAAATGGTTTAGAAATAGCTCATTGGAAATCAGTTACAAAGCTCTTGAGACTATTGGGCATCATGCCAATAATACTATTCCATTGCCTCTGACCAGCCCTCTCCATGGTCCTTACCTTTAGATTGCTTTCACTGAGCACTCTGGAACTTCTGCCAGATGATAATCAAACTGTATTGTATTCCCAACCTCTTTTCAAAACATTCTCTCAAATTCTGTTCCCTATCTGAAACCAAGCCCTCCCTCTAAGGAAGACACTGCTCTGTGGTCCTCTTACATAATAGCAGTTTATTCACTAACATTCCTTCTGACACCCCACTGCTATTTCTAAAACTTCATATATAAAAAAGAAACAAAATCCTTGCTCCTCAGAAGCTTGTATAATTTGACAATACCACATTCTTCCTCTTCTCTTCACTGTTACTTACTCACCTTAATTTAATCCTTTTCCTTTATTCGCCAAAGACATTAGTGCCTGACCCCCATATTTGTAATCTTTTTGTCTTGCACACTTGGATAATTAATCTACTATCTTGTTTCTTCAGTTATTTACTTCCTTTCTAATAAAGGAAAGGCCACACTAAAACCTTCCATCATCTGAAATGCACATTTCTGAATACTATTTCATATTCTTTCAGTTCTCTTGTCTAATTACATTCACTGCATCCCCTCCAATTATTCTTCACTTTCATCAAGATGTGCAGTACAATGACCCCTTTAACTCAAACCTTTGCCATCTTCCTTCTTTACCTGTTTTTGTATTCAATATCTATAATTCATCATCCCCAAAATACTGTTATAAATATCCTAAACTCTCTTGAAATACGTTTATTGTAGCTTTGTTGTTGCACATTTCTAGGAACACTTCAATCTAGGAATGCTGCTGCCCCACTCCCACTGATGCCCCTCCCCAGCTGACACACATGCACCCTTTTGCACCACTGAGGTGGCTGGCATGTGTGACTCAGCACAGATCCTGTTGCCACCACCCCAATGAAACACTCCAATGGGGTAATTCTCCATTGGAATCTTATAGCCAGTGGACCAGGAACACCTCCGCTCCTGCAGCACAGCAGGTTCCTAACCTTGAGGGGCCAGAGAACAGAGCTGGAGGCCTGGTTTCAGGCCCCCAGAGCTAGAGCACACAGACCAGGAGAGCTGAGCTGTGCCTGGCCCCTTAAAATCTTCCAGAAATGAATCCAGCCAACTGAACTCACCTTACACCACAACCAAACCCCCCAGGGCATCAAAGAAGATAAAAGCAAAAAGTCCTATCTACAGGATAGCAACTTAAATGTTGAAGGAACATCAGCCCACACAGATGAGAAATAATCAGCACAAGAACTCTGGCAACTCAAAAACCCCGAGTGTCTTCTTACCTCCCTATGATGGTAGTCGTTCCTCAGTAATGATTCTTAACCAGGCTGAAATGACAAACATATAATTCAGAATATGGATAGGAATGAACATGGACATTCAGGAGAAAGTTGAAACCCAATGCAAGGATTCTAAGGAATACAATAAAATGATATAGGAGCTTAACGATGAAATGGCCATTTTAAGAGAGAATCAAACTGATCTGATAGAACTAAAAAACTCACTACAAGAATTTCATAAGATAATCACGAGTATTAACAGCAGAATAGATCAAGCTCAAGAAATAATCTCAGAGCTTGAAGACAATTTCTTTGAATAAACTCTATTCGATAAAAATAAAGGAAAATGAACAAAAAGAATAAACATCTCTGAGAAACATGGGATTATGTAAAGAGACCAAATACACAACTCACTGATGTCCCTGAAAGAGAGGGAGAAAGAGTAAGTAATGTGGAAAACGTATTTGAGGATATCATCCATGAAAATTTCCCCAATCTTGCTAGAGAAGCTAGTATTCAAATTCAAGAAATGCAGAGAACCCCTGTGAGATACTATGCAAAATGACCATCCCCAAGACACAAAGTCATCAGATTCTCCAAGGTCAAAATGAAAAAAAAAAGTATTAAAGGCAGCTAGAGAGAAGAGGCAGGTCACCCACAAATGGAACCCCATCAGGCTAAGAGTGGACCTTTCAGAAGTAACTCTACAAGCCAGAAAAAACTGAGAGACCTATATTCAGTATTCTTAAAGAAAAGAAATTTCAACCAAGAACTTCATATCTAGCTAAACGAGGCTTCATAAGCAAAGTAGAAATAAGAACCTTTCAGACAAACAAATGCTAAGGGAATTTATTACCACCAGACATGCTTTACAAGAGGTACTGAAGGGAGTGCTAAACATGGAATGAAAGACCTTTACCAGCTACCACAAAAACACACTTAAGTACATAGACCAATGACACTATAAAGCAGTAACTACATAATCAAGTCTGCATAATAACCAGGTAGCAACATGATGACAGAATTAAATTTGAACATATCAGTATCAACTTTGAATGCAAATGAGCAAAATGCCCCAATTAAAAGGCACAGAATGGCAAATTGGATAAAGAAGCAAGACACAATGATATACTGCCTTCAAAAGACCCATCTCACATGCAATGACAACTATAAGCTCAAAGTAAAGGAATGGAGAAGAATCTACCAAGCAAATGTAAAACAGAAAAAAGCAGGGTTTTTTTCTGATTTCAGAAATTCTGATTTCAGATAAAACAGACTTTAAACAATGATAAAAAAAAAGACAAAGGACTGGGTATGGTGGCTCCTGCCTGTAATCCTAGCACTTTGGGAGGCTGAGGAAGGCGGACCACAAGGTCAGGAGATCAAGACTACCCTAGCCAACATGGTAAAACCCCATCTGTACTAAAATACAAAAATTAGCCCGGTGTGGTGTTCTGCGCCTGTAGTTCCAGCTACTTGGGAGGCTGAGGCATGAGAATCACTTGAACCCAGGGGGCGGAGATTGCAGTGAGCCAAGATCATGCCACTGCACTCCAGCCTAGCGACAGAGAAAGGCTCTGTTTCAAAATGAAAAAAAAAAAAGACAAAGACGGACATTACATAACGGTAAAGAGTTCAATTCAACAAGAAAATCTAACTATCCTAATATATATATACACCCACCACAGGAGCAAACAGATTCATCAAATAAGTTCTTAAAGACCTTTGAAAAAACTTAAGATAACCACATACAAATAGTGGGAAGTTTAAACATCCCATTGACAGTACTAGACAGATCACTGAGGCAGAAAACTGACAGAGAAATTTGGACCTGCACTCAACACTTAATCAATGAACCTAACAGACTTTTACAGAACACCACTCCAAAACAATAGAATATACATTCTTCTCATCTGCTCATGGCACATACTGTAAAACTGGCCATAAAACAATTATCACCAAATTAAAAAAAAACTGAAGTCATATCAACCACGCTCTTGGACTACAGTGCAATAAAAATAGAAAACAATACTAAGAGGAAACCTCAAAACCATAGTTACATGGAAATTAAACAACCGGTTCCTGAATGACTTTGGGTAAACATTAAGTCATAAATTAAGAAATTCTTTGAAATGATTGAGAACAATGATACAATATACCGGAATCCCTGAGCATGAGCTAAAGCATGCTAAGAGAAACGTTTACAGCATAAATGCCCCCATAGAAAACTCAGATCTCAAATTAACAACCTATCCTCATGCCTAGAGGAAACAGAAAAACAAGAGCAAACCAAGCCCAAAATTAGCAGACGAAGAGAAATAATCAAAATTACAGCTGAACTGAACGAAATTGAGACACAACAAGCAATAGAAAAGATCAAGGAATCCAGGAGTTGGTTTTTTTAAAGAATAAATAAGATTATTTAAAGAATAAATAAGATTATAAATAAGAACAAATAAGATTATTTGAAAGAATAAATAAGACCACAGCTAGACTAACAAAGAAAAAAGAGAGAAGATCCAAATAAACACAATCGGAAATGACAAAGGAACATTATCTCACTGAAATTCAAAAAGCCTCAGAGACTATTATGAACACTTCTATGCAAACAAATTAGAACATCTACAAGAAATGAGTAAATTCCTGGAAACTTACAACCTCCCAAGATTGAACCAGGAAGAAATTAAAACCATGAACAGACAAATCGTGATTTTGAAATTGAATCAGTAATACAAATCTTACCAACTAGAAAAAAGCCTGGGACAAGACTGATTCATAGCCAAATTCTATCAGATATATAAAGAAGAGCTGGTATCATTCCTACTGAAAATATCCTAAAAAATTGAAGAGGAAGAACTCCCCAACTCATTTTATGAAGATAGCACCATCCTGATACAAAAAACCTGGCAGACACACACACACACACACACACACACACACACACACACACACACGCCAATATCCTTGATGAACATTGATGCAAAAATCCTCAGCAAAATACTAGCAAATGGAATCCAGCAGCACATAAAAAAGCTAATCCATCACGATCAAGTAGGCTTTATCCCTAGCATGCAAAGCTGGTTCAACACCCACCCCCAATAATTGTGATTCATCACATAATTAGAACTAAACCCAAAAACCATATAGTAATCTCAATAGATGCAGAAATGGCTTTTTAGAAAATTCAGCATAACTTCATGTTAAAACCCTTCAACAAATAGGCGTTGAAGGAATATATCTTAAAATAATGAGTCATTTATGACAAAACTATAGCCAACATCATACTGAACAAGCAAAAGCTGGAAATATTACCCTTGAAAACCAGAGCAAGCCAAGGATGCCCGCTTTCAACACTCCTGTGTAATACTGGAAGTTGTAGCTAGAGCAGTCAGGCAAGAGAAAGAAAGAAAAGGCATCTAAGTAGGAAGAGAGGGAGTCAAACAATCTCTGTCCATAGACGATATGATTCTACACCTAGTAAACCCATAGTCTCTGCCCAAAAGTGCCTAGATATAACAAACTACTTCAAAAAAATTTCAGGATACAAAATCAATGTACAAAAATCAGTAGCATTTCTATCACCAACAAGTCCAAGCTATGAGCCAAATCGAGAACAAGATTCCACATACAACAGCCACAAAAAGAATAAAATACCTAGGAATACAGGTAACCAGGGAGATGAAAGATCCCTACAATGAAATTACAAAACATTGCTGAAAGAAATCAGAGATGACACGAAGGGAAAAACATTCCATGCTACAGTAACTTGGCATCACTATAAATGCATAACAGCCTTGAAATCAGAAATATGATGGTTGTATGATCTTGGATAGTTTACAATCTCTTATCACTTTTTTTTTTTTGGCGAAATAGGGTCTCACTCTGTCACCTAGGCTGGAGTGTGGGGGTGTGATCACGGCTCACTGCAACCTCCACCTCCCCAGCTCAAGTGTTCCTCCCACCTCAGCCTCCCAAGTAGCTGGGACTACAGGCATGTTATGTCTGATTAATTTTTTTGTGGGAACAAGGTCTCCCTATGTTGCCTAGGCTGGTCTCGAATTCCTGGGCTCAAGTGATCCTCCTGCCTTGGCCTCCCAAATCTCATTATCCTCCAGTGGGCATAGTACTAACTGTTTTTCTTCCTATTCATAGCTGGAGAAAGCAGAATCAAATTTGAGGACAGCCAGCCAAAGATGAGTCTACTGGATAAGTTTATTAGAAATTATGGCATGCTTTTTGTACTAACAAAATTAAGACTTCTTACTAGTTTATATTCCAGTATCTTACACATAAATGATCGGCTCAGTTTAAAAAATTTTTATGCTCTATTTATTTCAATAAGCTTCTTAAAATCCTTTGTTGGAATGAGGTAGATATAAGTACATACATAAACACACACACACACACACACACGCACGCACACACACATACATGTCTTTCTATTATGGGAATTAAGTGAGATGTTTGTACAACTTATAGCAATAGCTATGGTATGTAAAACTTTTATTTGAAGTATGTACTGCTATTATATTGCTAGGCTTTGCTTTTAAAATAGTGAAAAATTTTGATGGATTTAGAGGTTTTGTTTTCACCTTGGTTTATTAGAATGTCTGATTATATATTAATAATGTACACAGTGTGGTACTGTAAAAAGAATTGGGCAGTCTGAGTTCTGTTTTTCATTTGCTACACACACACACACACACACACACACATATATATATATATATATATATATATATATATATATATTTTTTTTTTTTTTAACAGGGTCTCACTCTATCACCCAGGATGGAGTGAAGTGCTGTGATTTCAGCTCAATGTAACCTCTGCCTCCTGGGTTCAAGCGATTCTGCCTCAGCCTCCCGAGTAGCTGGGACTACAGATGTGCATCGCCACATCCATCTAATTTTTTTATTTTTTGGTAGAGATGGGGTTTCACCATGTTGGCCAGGCTGGTCTCAAACTTCTGACCTCAAGTGGCTTGCCCACCTCAGCCTTCCAAAGTGCTGGGATTACAGGTGTGAGAGACCACACTTGGCCCTGATACATCATATTCAGGAAATTTCTTGTCATTTCATCTCTCTGCTGAATTCCAAATCTATAAAGTGACAGAGGGAGGGAAGATCTTAGATGATCTAAGGCTTTAACAGTTTTAAGTCTATGATTCTATTATCTGAGTGACCTACTAAGAAATAGGCTGAAAGAATAGCAATATATACTTTTTGAGAACTTCCTTTCTTAAAATACCATGTATGTACATATGTATCACTTAATAGAAACTACTTGTCTTTCCTTGGTGTGTCCATACACAATACTCTGGGTTTATGTTTTTGAAGCAATGTTGTGCAACAGTGACATCTAGTGACTATATATATCGTAGATCATTCAGCAAAACTTTATGGCCAACTCCTACTCTTCTAAATGTGGATTTACTTTGTAGCCCAGCAGAATACTTTAAAATAATTCCTCACCTCTGTCCTTTGTAGAAGTAAGGAATGTCAATTACATTTGACAATAGCATTAATAATTGGATAAATAAGAACTGAAATTTCCTTCAAAATCATAATGTATAGGGAATTCACTATAAATTATTCTACATGAGACTGCAGCTCTTTTCCCTTCATTGAGAGTGGCAAAGCTGCGATTTTGAATTCCAGTGTGTTTAAATATGTAGTCTTTCTTATCTACTATGCACTGCTGACAGGTAATAGGCATTTAACACATACTTATTCAATTAGTGTTAGGTAAAACATATGCATCAATAATTGTGTTTGTGAGTATGTATTGCTTTGGAATCTTTGGAAATATTGCTGCCTTTCAAACAAAACTCTTCTTGAGGTTAGCTAAAAGACTGACACATTAAAAACAACCACAATATCTATCTTTCTAAAAAAAATGAATTTGAGACCTACATGCAAAAACAGAATACTCTTTATAAAAAGCATTCAAACTAGGTCAGTATTTTTTTTTTTTTTAGGTAATGACTACCTGGCATTATTATTTAATCGGGACAATATAAATCTGGGCTAAACCTCTACTACTATAATTCAAATGGACTGTCACTGTTAAAATTCCTAGTAGTATTTAGGGTTTGTTTTCATTAATCAGATAGTATTTTGATTTTAAATTGTTTTTTGGTGCCTAGATCTTGTTTCCACAATAAAGTGCTAAGGTATCTGCCTTAGGTCACTTTGTACTGCTGTAACAGAATATCATAGATTGGGTAATTTATAATGAACAAAAATTTCTTTCTCACAGTTCTGGAGGCTGAGAAGTTCAAGATAAAAGTACCAGCATCTTGTGAGGGCCCTCTTGTTTCATTCTCTGGAGGTGAGAGAGGCTATGTCCTTACATGGTAGAAGGTATAAGGGTAAGAGAGGGAAATGGGTGGCAGAACTTGTCCTTTTATAATGAAATTAACCTCACTCATGTGGGCACAGCCCTCATGGCCTAATCACCTCTTAAAGGTCCCACCTCTTGATACCGTTAAAATCAACATGAGTTTTGGAGAGGACAAACATTCAAACCATAGCAGTGTCTTTGTCTCTTTGTGTTGCTATAACAAAATACTCAAGACTAGGTAATTTATAAATAACAAAAATTAATTTTGTCACAGTTCTAGAGGCTGGAAAATCCCAGATCAAACTGCTCACAGATTTGGCTTCTGGTCTGCTGACAGACCTCCGCTTCCAAAATGGTGCCTTGAATGCTGTGTCCTCTGGAGGAAATAAATGCTGTATCTTCACATGTTGGAAAAGAGAGAAGGGTGAAAAGGGGCTAGCTGGTTCCCTCCACTTATTTTATAAAGGCATTAATCCATTTATGAGGGCAGAACCCTCATGACCTAGTCACTTCCTAAAGGTCCTACCTCTTAATACTGTTGCACTGGGGATTAAGTTTCAACATGAAATTGGAGGGGACACAAACATTCAAACCACAGCATTTTGCCCCTGTACCCCCAACAAATTCATGTCTTTCTCACATATAAAATACACTTGCTCCATCCCAATAGCTCCAAAAATCTTAACTCTTTCCAATATCAACTCAAAAGTCTAGAGTCCAGAGTCTCATCTAAATCAGATATGGGTGAGACTCAAGGTTTGATTCACCCTAAGGCAAATTGCTCTCCAGCTGTGAGCCTATGATATCAAGCAAGTTATGTCATTCTAAAATACAATGGTGGGACAGAGGATATTCCCTTTTCAAAAGGGAAGAAACAGGAAAGAAGAAAGGGGTAATAGGTTCCAAGTTAGTCCCAACCCAAGAAGCCAAGCAACATTAAATCTTGAGGCATTAGAATAATCTTCTTTGACTCCATGGCCTGCTTTCTGCATGCAATGGGGACAGGGTTGAGCCCCATGTCTCCTGGGAACCTTGCTTCCAGGCATAGTAGGAGCAGCCTGTGCACCAGCTCTCACATGTTGGCATCATGTTTGTGGCTCTCTCAGGCAGGAATTGCAAATTGTTAGCTCTAGTGGTCTACAATCTTGGGGGTGGCCCTGCCCCCACAGCTCCACAAGGCATTGCCCTTTTAGGGGCTCTCTGAGGTGTCCCTGACTCCACAGCTCTTCTAAGCACTGCTCTTGTGGTGACTCTCTGAGCTGACCTCACACTTCTGGCAGTTCTCTGCCTGAGCCCTAAGGTTCTTTGTGACCTCCTTTGAAATCTTCGTGGAGATAGCCATGACTACACACTATCTGTAGTCTTAGAACCACATGGACACCACCAAGGTTTACTGTTTATAATCTCTGACACTGCACCTGGGCCTGCTTGAGCCACAGCTGGTGTGGCTAAGGAATGCTGAGCCAGATGTGTAGAGCAGAAAGTTGAGGTGGCCCTAGGCAGCAAGCCCTGAGGTCCCATGGGCACACTGGGCCCCTCCCTTGAAACTGTTCTGCCCTGAAGGGCCTGGCACTCTGAGCCTGTGATAGGAGTGGTAGCCTCAAAGATCTCCGAAATACCTTCAGGGCCATTCCTCCACTGTCTTGATGAGTAGCATCTGGCGTCCTTCCACCCATACTAATCTCCTTATCAAACATTCACTTGGTCATATTCTTGGTATTCTCTCCTGAACTCACCTCTATAGTCTTTACAATCTGGTTAGGCTGAAAATTTTCCAATTCTTTAAGTTCTGCTTTCTTTTTGATTACAAATTCCATCTTGAGTTAATTTTTCTCTTTTTGTATATTACTATAAACAGTCAAGAGAAACATGTAGCACCCTCAGCACTTTGTTTAGGTATTTCTTACCCTAAATATCCTAGTTCATTGCTCACAGGTTCTGCCTTTCAGAAAGCATTAGGATACAGGTGGAATTCAGCCAAGTTCTTTGCCACTTTAGAACAAGGATGGCCTCTTCTCCGGTTTCTACTAAGATATTCTTCATTTCTATTGAAGAACTCATCAGAATGGCTTTTAGTCTCCACATTTCTACCAGCCTTCTGATCATGATCACTTAGATAATCTCTAAGAACATGGAGACTCTCTCTACAGCTCTCCTCCTCTTCCGAACCTTCATCAGAATTGCTTTTAATGATCTGTTTATGGCAATCTAGGCTTTTTCTAGGAGGTACTTCAAAACTGTTCTAGCTTTTACCCATTAATAGTTTCAAAGCAGCTTTTTGCAATAACAGGTATTTGTTACAGCAACACTCCACCTCTTAGTAAAAATTTCTTAGTGCATTCCTGCTCCTATGCCAAAATACTCAGACTGAGTAATTTATGAATAACAGAAATCTATTTTCTCACAATTCTGGAGGCTGAGAAATCCAAGATTAAGGTTCTGTCAGATTCAGTGTCTGGTAAGGTCTCTGCTTCCAAAAGGTTGTCTTGAACATGGTATTCTCTGAAGGCAATGAACATTGTGTCCTCATATGGTGGAAGGGTTGGAAAGGCAAAAAAGTCCTAGCTAGCTGTTCCCAGCCCTCACGTAAGGACTTTTACAATACATGCATGAGGGCAGATCCCTCATGACCTTAATCACTTTCTAAAGGTCCCACCTTTTAATATTGTTGCATTGGAGTTTAAGTTTCAACATGAATTTTGGAGGAGACATCAACAGTCAAACCACAGCATAAAGCATTCCAGGGTTCTTGTTTTACATTCTCGTCTTTCTCTTAGCACAAAACACAATGGTTTTTCTTAAGTGAAGACAAATCTACCAAAAATTTACCCAGAATCCAAGGTTTGCTATACATGGAATAAAATTATCTTACCAGCTTTTTCTCTTGTTCTTTCTTGTGACCCTACATTTCAGTCAAACTGTTATTTGCTCTCCATGCTTTTATTTGGTTAGAACATCTTCCCACTGCACTTCTTTGTAAATATCCACTGATTATTCTAAATAAAGCTTCCTACAATGCACATTACAAAAACTGGATGTGTTTTTCCCCTTTTGAATTCTCACATCACTTTGTTATTTGCTCTTCCATCCTTACCTCGCTAGTGTCCTTTCTTGGTCTTCGTTACTGGCTCCTTCTTTCCCCTATTCATCCTTTAAAGAATTCCTAAGAATTCTTCTCTATGCCCTATTCTCTTCTCACTCTATATACATTTCTCAACATTTATTCTACTATTTAGGCTACAATTATAACTAATATGCTGAGAAATTTGAACTAGAAAAGCTTTCAAGATTCTATTTAGTATATCTAATTACTTATTGAATATCTCTACTCGTCTTAGAAGCATCTTTAAGTTAGCATATGCACAAACTTAAGATCTTTCCCCACCAGTTATTCCTTCTCTAGATAATTTCCTATCTCAGAGAATGAAGCCACCATCTACCTAGTTGCTCAAAATAGAAACTGAGATGCCATTCTTTCTTCCTACTTTTATCTGCTAGCATAAAGTAAATTACTAAATCATGTTAATACAAGTTACTGAATGTTTAAAAATTGTGTCCATTTCTTTCCAGATGAATTGCCTCTAGTCCAGTCCAGGCCATAAGCATTTTCACATCTAAACAATGTAATGGCCTGCCAACTATTTTCCCCACCTCCAGTCTTGTTCCTCCTCAATGTAATTTTCACAATGCAGAACAATATTCTTAAATGTAAGCTTGATTATGGCAACTCTTTTCCTAATATTCTTCAATGACTTCCCATAGAAGAAGAAAAAGTTAAAACTCCTTACACTCAGCTTATAAGGCCCTTTGAATAAGGCTCTAACCTTGACCCTCCCTACCTCCTCATTCTTCACTTGACACTCTAAACTTTAGCCATACTAAATTTTTGATCCTCAAAGTTTCCATGTCTTATATTCCCAAAACTTTATGCATTCTGTATGCTACCTTCCAACAGCGACACTCTTGCTTTTCATCCAGCTAACCCTTCATCAATTTTGAAGTCATTTCTTCCAGAAAATTTCCTAATACTACCTTCAACAAATGCATCCTTATCATGGCATCCAACCCGTATCACAGCATGAACCCATTATTTTAACTCCTTGTTTAACTGTCACCATTTTCAAATTTGACAAATATTGATTGAGAGCCCATTATGTTACAGATACTGTATTCTCCTCTGTATACAGAATGTGGTAAATACAGAGTATTGTAGAAGCACATTTAGGATGTAAGAGAAGTCCAAGAAATGTTTCTTAGTGATTTGTGTTCCCATCTATTTCCCTACTAAAATAAACCAGTTTCATAATCATTTCTGAGTTCTTTGAATTGCCTAACATAGTATAAAGTAAATATTTTATATCATCAATTATTGGATTTTAAACACATACTAAATATTATTTGCATTGTAAGAGGCCACCAGCCAATACTTTCTACCCAGCGAGGTTTTCTTTGATATCACTTTGGATACAATGGAGTGTGAAAAACAAAGAGACAAACTAATATAGTGGAAAATATAAGACTTAGAGTCAGAACACTGTGATTAATAATTCTGCCACTTACTAGGTATGTGTCCTTGGTCAAGACCCTTAAGCTCTCTGAGCCTCAATTTCCTCATCTGAAAAAGGCAGTTACAAGAATGAAATGCGATAAAGAGAAAATAAAAGCATAAAATGTAAAAGGTTATCGAAAATGATGTCTGTTATTATTATTGTTATTAAAATCAATGCTGATCAAGTATCCTTATGACTGGTTATCCCAGCTCTGTAAGGCTACAGGATTTCCAAAGTTCATCCTTCATCTTCCCTTTACATCTAAGAGATAAGTCTATCTATTGTACTTTAATAAATACATATTGATGGAAATGGTTAAAAATCACAAAGAAGGAGAGAGATCCAAGATGGCAGATTAGGAGCAGCTCAGGATTGCAGCTCTCAGTGAAAGTGCAGAGGCTGCTGCAGGTGATCCCCAGGAAGCAGGGCCTGGAGTGGACCTCAGCAGTCCTATAGCAGAGAGGCCAGACTGTTAGAAGGAAAACTAAGAAACAGAAATAATTTCATCATCAACAAACTAGACGTCCACTCACAGGCCCAATCTGAAAGTCAGCAACTACAGAGACGACAGGAGGATAAATACACAAGGATGGGAAAAAACCAGTGCAAAAAGGATGAAAACACCCAAAACCAGAACACCTCTCCTCCAACAAGGGATCACAACTCCTCCCCAGCAAGGGAACAAGGCTGGACGGAGACGGAGTGTGATGAAATGACTGAATCAGGCTTCAGAAGGTGGGTAATAAGAAACTTCTGTGAGCTAAAAGAACATGTTCTAACCCAATGCAAAGAAACT
>PVKP010010314.1:0-11985 GCA_004027715.1 Plecturocebus donacophilus
TCAACCCTGGTGAATCTGACGATTATGTGCCTTGGGGTTGCTCTTCTTGAGGAATATCTTTGTGGTGTCCTCTGTATTTCCTGGACTTGAATATTGGCCTGCCTTGCTAGGTTGGGGAAGTTTTCCTGGATAATATCCTGAAGAGTATTTTCCAGCTTGGATTCATTCTCTTCGTCACATTCAGGTACACCTATCAAACATAGATTAGGTCTTTTCACATAGTCCCATATTTCTTGGAGACTTTGTTCATTCCTTTTTACCTTTTTTTCTCTAATCTTGCCTTCTTGTTTTATTTCATTGAGTTGATCTTCGACCTCTGATATCCTTTCTTCTGCTTGGTCAATTCGGCTGTTGAAACTTGTGCATACTTCGCAAAGTTCTTGTGTTGTGTTTTTCCGCTCCATCAATTCACTTATATTCTTCTCTAAGTTGTCCATTCTCATTAGCATTTCGTAAAATCTTCTTTCAAGGTTCTTAGTTTCTTTGCATTGGGTTAGAACATGTTCTTTTAGCTCACAGAAGTTTCTTATTATCCACCTTCTGAAGCCTGATTCTGTGAGTTCATCACACTCTTCCTCCGTCAAGCCTTGTTCTCTTGCTGATGAGGAGCTGCGATCCCCTGTAGGAGGAGAGGCATTCTGATTTCGGGTGTTCTCAGCCTTTTTGCACTGATTTCTTCCCATTTTTGTGGATTTATCCACCTGTCGTCTTTGTAATTGCCGACTTTCAGATTGGGTCTCTGAGTAGACGTCCGGCTTGTTGGTGATGAAGTTTTTTCTGTTTCTTAGTTTTCCTTCGGCGGACGCCCCTTCCCCACAGAGCTGGGCCTTCCCGGGATCAGCTGTGCTTGCTGTGTTTCACGGGTTCAGCTGTGCTTGCTTTCAATCCTCAGCACTTCCAATTGCTCTTCTCCTTGTGGGGATGGGACCAGCAGAGCCCGACTAAAAAGGCACCCAGTCCCGTATACTCTGCACCGAGAAACGCTGCGCTGGGGCGCCGGCAAAACAGCCGCACCGGCCAAAGGAGTCACGCAGGCGACCCGTGTGTCTCCTTCGCCGGGAATCTCCCAGTTTGTGGGCATCAAAAATTCGTCTGCAATTGCGGCATCCACTCAGTCTCTGTGCTTTCACTGGGAGCTACGATCCTGAGCTGCTGCTACGCGGCCATCTTGTATCTCTCTCTGCCTGGTGATGAAGATTTTTCTGTTTTCTAGTTTTCCTTTGGCGGATGCCCATTCCCCACAGAGCCGGACCTTCCCGGGTTCGCTGTGTTTGCTGTGAAACTCTCAGTCCTCAGTGCTTCCAATTGCTGTTTTCCTTGTGGGGATGGGACCAGCCGAGCCCATCCATCCATATACTCCACACTGAGAAGCACTGCGCTGGGGCACCGGCTAAACAGCCGTGCCGGCCAAAAGAGTCGTGCTGGCGACCCGTGTGGCTCCTCTGCCGGGAATCTCCCGGTCTGTGGGCAACAAAAATTCGTCGGAAAGTGTGGCATCCACTCGTTCTCTGCGCTTTCACTGGGAGCTACATTCCTTAGCTGTTGCTAATCGGCCATCTTGGATCTCTCCACCCAGCTATTTTTTTTGCATTTTTAGTAGAGACGGGTTTCACCATGTTGGCCAGGATGGTCTCAATCTCCTGACCTTGTGATCTGCCCATCTTGGCCTCCCAAAGTGCTGGATTACAGGTATGAGCCACCGCACCCAGCCCGTTATTTTCCCAACTCTTAAAAGACAGGTTTTTCTGGTGTCTGGGGACATGGACAATAGTTATTTCTTTTGGCAGCTGAAGGTTATTTAATACTCTGGTGATTAACTCTTTGTGAACAAGGTTTTGACCTTTACTATTAAGAAGACCTCTTCCAGTTTAAAATTTTTCTAAATGTATGAGCCACCCCAAAGGCATACTTAGAATAGCAACCAGCTTCTTTCCCGCATTGCTGAGAGTCCGGGTTTATTTGTCACACCAGGTGGGTCTTAATTCCTTTACCCCTGAGGCCACCACAGCAAGGCAGTGGAGCATGCCTTCTCATAGGAGAGGACCCTTCCCCAGTGGAGAATCGGAATCCCAGACGAGCCCCCAGATTGTTGGAGATAAAAATGCTCGGTGTTGCAAAGTGAAACCAATACTCAGGCAAAAGTTTTCTCAGCAAGGCAATTTTCTTCTGTTGAAGGGCGTCTCATGCATGCAAAACAGAGGCAAGGGAGAGCACGCAGAACAAAGGAGAGCAGCAGTTTTAAATCCCTTAATGCAGACCCTGTTCCTATGTCTTCCCCCTGTGGGCTGGGGTTGGACTGCACAATCTAGGCTAATTCCGATTGGTTACTGTTGGCATCATTAGGGGGCAAGGGTGGACTTTTGTTGGAAAGGATGGTAACATAGGTGATGGGAAATGCTCGGGTGTGTTTGGTCCCAGCAGAGATAGGGAGGACTGAGAGACGAATGGGTAAGATTACTTTGTAGAATAGAAGAAAGAACCAGAAAACAAAACCCTTTGAAGAGGAACTATGTGTTCTTAACAACAGTGGCGAGTGAATATGAAGGCCTGGGACATCACTGTACACTCCTGTAGACCTTATAAATAATGTACACTTAGGCTATGCTAAATTTATTTTAAAATGTATTTTCTTCCATAATAAATTAATCTTATGTTACATTAACTTTTTGATATCTATCTATCTATCTATCTATCCATCCATCCATCCATCCATCTGGGACAGAGTCTTTCTCTGTCACCAGGCTGGAGTGCAGTGGCGTGAGCTCAGCTCATTGCAGTCTCCACTTCCTGGATTCAAGCGATTCTCCTGCCTCAGCCTCCTGAGTAGTTGAGACTACAGGCATGCCACCGTGCCCAGCTAATATTTGTATTTTTTAGTAGAGATGGGGTTTTACTATGTTGGTGAAGATGGTCTCAATCTCTTAACCTCATGATCCGCCCACCTCGGCCTCCCAAAGTGTTGGGATTACAGGGGTGAGCCACTGTGCCCAGCCTTAACTTTTTAATTTTATGAACTTAAAAAGGTCTTCAAAACAAACAATGGTTTGAGACAAGTCTGTCTAAAAGACTTTTTGACTCTTTTTTTTATAATAACACTTAGCTTAAAATACAAACACATTGTACAACTGTATAAAAAATCTTTATATTTTTATAAACTTAAAAATTTTTTACTTTTACTTTTAAAACATTTTTGTTAAAAACAAAGACACCAACACATACATTAGCCTAGGCCTACACAGGGTCAGGATCATCAATATCACTGTCTTCTACTAACTCCATGTCTTGTCCCACTGGAAGGTCTTTAGGGCAATAACATGCATAGTGCCATCATCTCCTATGATAGCAATGCCTGCTTCTGGAATACCTCCTGAAGGACCTGCCTGAGGCTGTTTCACTGTTAACATTCTTTTTGTTTTGTTTTGTTTTTAATGTAAGTAGAAGGAGTAAACCCTAAAATAATGATTTTTTTTTTTTTGAGATGGAGTCTTGCTCTGTCACACAGACGGGAATGCAGTGGCATAATCTTGGCTCACTGCAGCCTGTACCTCTTGGGTTCAAGCAGTTCTCCTGCCTCAGCCTCCTGAGTAGCTGGGACTTCAGGTGCCCACCACCACGCCTAGCTAATTTTTCTATTTTAAGTAGAGATGGGGTTTCACCTTATTGGCCAGGCTGGTCTCGAACTCCTGACCTCAAGGGCACCACCCATCTCAGACTCCCAAAGCCCTGGGATTACAGGTGTGAGACACCGCACCCAGTTAAAATAATGATTACTAGTATTATAAATAGGTAAACCAGTAACATAGTTGTTGATTATCATTATGCAGTATTGTACATAATCATACATGCTATTCTTTGATATAATTGGCAGCACAGGTTTGTTTACACCAAATTACCACAAAGACATGAGTAATGAAGTGCACTATGACATTACGATGGCTACAACCTTACTAGGCAATGGGAATTTTTCAGCTACATTATAATCTATGGGACTCCTGTAGTAATATACAGCTTATCATTGACTGAAATGTCCTACTTCCATGGCACATGAGTGTAACAAGTGCAAGGCCACATAGCTAGCAAGAATTTCAACCAAGCATGTCAACAGCGGTCAGCCTAGGAAAGCTTTTCTGGGCTCTTTTTTTCTCCTAAGGTAAAAACACATAAATACTTTGGAGAGGATATTTTCCTTATCAAATCCCCACTTTTGGGAAGAACTATTTGCTGGATGATGCCCTAATAGAATCCGCTTTTCAGGTTATTTCAAAAAGCATTTTTTGTTAAAAATTTAAATCATGCTACTACTATTATATTAATGAAATTAACTCAGGAAGACAAACTCTTAGGCTACACAACAGCCTTCTCAGCCCTTTCATTTTAGATGTGTGGATCTGGCTTTGGAGTTCCTGGGGAGGCCTGATACCGAGAGAGGTCTAGTTTAAAGGGCTGAGAGAAGCAATTTCTGGTTTGTTCCTTGTCAGAAATTCTCTTTTAGATCCATTCTAAGTTGAGGAGAACCTTATGCTGTGCAAATATGCAAGAGACCCCTGGCCAACTGAAGACCTTTCTAAATTCTTAAATTAGAAAATGCCCCAATAACGTGTGACTTATTCTGTCAAACACAGTACTAAATATGTGGGTGATGAATTACAGATAAGCATTAACATTTCCAGGTTGTATATATCAAAGAATAGATTTTTGCTTTCTTTGCAAATGTTATTCTGTATGTGGTTACACGGACAGAATTTAAAGTTTTGTGAAACACAGATGCTGTGCGGTTAGACAGGAGCTGTCACTAGCTGGGAGCTCCCTCCTGACCACTATCCTTAGAACTTTTGGAGTGCAAATTGATGCTTAACTCTGCATTTTTCCAATTTGCTGTGGGAAACTGGTGCTGGTCTTGAAAACAATACAAATTATTCCTTTTGTTCATTTATATTTTATTTGTACAGATTTATGGGGTACATGTGAAATTTTCTTACAAGAGTATTCCTTTTAAATTGTATTTCAGCTGAATTAATACACATCAAGGATTTTCTGGTCACTAAACTGTTAAATTCTCAAATGCCAAGGGTCTGTTATAAGTTCTGAGGTAGGGTAATAGATCAATCCATAAACATCTACCAATAGAAAAATATAAATGAGCTTTTCAGCTGCCTGGGGGGCTGGTGCTCACTAGGTAATTTGAATAAAAAGGGAAGAAAATGAAGGAGGAAAAGCCAGGTTCAAAGCAAAGGGTGCTTCTTCAAGGAGGATCTCTTAATAAAAAGAAGTGGTGGGCCAAGCCATTGGCTCACGCCTGTAATCCCAGCACTTTGGGAGGCCAAGGTGGGTGGATCACTTGAGGTCAGGAGTTCAAGACCAGCCAGGCCAATATGATGAAACCTCATCTCTACCAAAAAAAAAAAAAAAAAAAAAAAAATTAGCCTGGTGTGGTGGTGTGTGCCTGTAACCCCAGTTACTCCCAAGACAGAGGCAGGAGAATTGCTTGAACCCCGGAGGCGGAGGTTGCAGTGAGCCAAGATTGCACCATTGCACTACAGCCTAGGCAATAAGAATGAAACTCTGTCTCAAAGAAAAAGGAAGTGGTGGAGAAATTCCCAAAGTGGGGTGTGTGTGTGTATAAGTCAGATGGGGTCAGGAGTAGAAGAAGAAAATAAAGAGAAAAAAGTTGAAGAAAATCCAGAATTTACAATTCACCCAAAGGCTGACCCTAGCCAAGACCTTTTCTTCAGACCTGATTAGTTTGCCCCAAACCTCACCAGCTCTGAGTTCTATACTCAAATCAGGGTGAGAAGGGGAAAGAAACCTCCAGAGTGGACCCATCTGGTGACAGTGGGGAGAGTGTAACATGCTTTGCAGGTGGGGCCGGTGTGTTATGTTTTCTCTCTATTCTCTTTCCTTTCTAAGCCCAGGATCTTTCCTTTCCTCCTTTCTCGTTAGAAATAATTAAAAAGTCAAACCTACAGGCAGTTGTATGATTGTTTCAGCTGCCTGTGAATGGACTAATGGCATCTGCCGGGCAGCCCATTAAAATAAAGCTGCACTGTCTCTGAAGTCATAGACCTGCCCACTGTTTAGGTTGCTTTTCTAGGTTTAAAAAACTTAGCTCCCCTTCTTAAATAAACCTGTTTTCTTTATCCTTCCCAATGGAAGCATTTCCTTCCATTTTGCACATAGTCTCCTACATACTCCTTTAGGTAAGCCTCTTTATTCACCCCTCCTAAGTCCCATCCCTTTTAGCACCAGTTTTTCACTTTCATTGAACAAGGCTGCAGACATCCTCACCCCATGGGAAGGTGGCTGCCTGGACGGCGGTCCACCCAGCCTAACCCACATGCTGACAGCAGCGTCTTCCTTTTCAAACATTTCTGCTTTGTACCCTTACCACCTGTTCAGAGCAGATGGGAAGCTGCCATGGCAAGGCCAGTGCTAAATGCCACTCACACACTCTGCAAATCAAAGCAGAATTTTTGTTGTTGCATTATAATATCAAAACACAGGCTGCTTGCAGGCAGTCCCTACAGTTGTTTTCATCAATAAATTCCTTCCAGTCAGCCCAGGTAGTTGGGATAGGTGTTGAGAACAGGTGCATTCCGTTGGGTTCCCGGGTGATTTGGTGCCTGAGCTCCTGTCTGCAGTGAGCACATGGGAACTGTGGGAGGTAGGAGGAGTGTTGCAGCATCAGAGTCTGATGACATGGAAGGCGACTGGTGCTGGCCTAATTCCCTGCAGTACAAGCTGGGCTTTGGGACCATCGTGTCTTTATAATCATTTGGCCTCAGGTGCCTTTGCCCAGTTTCCTTTTAAGCAATAGTTTGGTCTCATGTGACCTTACTAGAGAATTTAACAGCAGTTCATTAGAAGATGGACAAGTATAGAAATAACAAGGGTTTACACTGAGACCATATGGTTTTTTATAGGGTAAGATATTGTTGTCAAATGAGTAGAACAATACATATCCTTTTGTTTCTATGTTTTGAAAAATTCCCCCTACAGTATACACTATTGTATCCTAAATACCATGGCCCCTCAGATATTTGACCAAACAGGCTTTCAGATTTAGAAAAACATGGAGCACGAGTTAAGTGCCTAGATCTCTAATCACTTCCCTGCACCTGTGCTTCCAGGTGGACACTCTGGAGGTGATACGGCATCCGGAAGAAACCACCAACATGAAGAGGCAAACCGTGGCTTCTTACTTCCGGGTATGGAGTCTTCTTGATCTCCATTATGCCTACATCCAAAAAGGACTCTCCAAGCCTTCTCATGAGATGCCCAGATAGAATCATTGAAACAAGGGCAAAGCGCAGAGTCAAGAAAGATTGGGCTGGGGAAGTGGTGGACGCAGGGCAGGAAGAGAACACTGGGCACAGAATCCTGCCCATTAAATGGCTGATTCTGTTAGCATTTGAGCTGCTTCTTGGTCTTAACGCTATTAGAGGCAGCCACTTTTCTAGCATACTGAATAGTAAAGTAGTTAAAGTTCCAGAAGACAGCTTATCAAGTTCAGAGACTGAGAGGACCTGTCTTCTCATTGACTTTATTTTCCTGGATTGAGTTGACCCATTGTAAAACTTATTTGTCTGAGCCCTATTATTTTCCATTTCTGCCACCCCAATTTCTGATACTTCATCCAGTTAAATGCCTCCTTTGGATAAAGACTTGGTCTCTAGAAGCGCTCTCTTAAATGTATGTTGTATAGCAAAGATAAGACGCATGCACTCTTGCAGCAACTTGCACAGATTTGTTTGACTTCAAATTATAAAGCATTAGAGTTGGAAGGCCCTTAGGGGTCATGTACCACTGGGAGCTATGGTTCAGATAGTTTCACAGTAAAAATGCTGTTAGGCTGAGCACAGTGACTCACACCTGTAATTCCAGCACTTTGGGAGGCTGAGGCAGGTGGATCACCTGTGCTCAAGAGTTCGAGACCAGCCTGGCCAACATGGTAAAACGCCATATGTACTAAAAATGCAAAAATTAGTCAGGCATGGTGGCGGACACCTGTAATCTCAGCTACTCTGGAAGCTGAGGCAGGAGAATTACTACTGATATGCCTGGTAATAAGGTAGTGAAACAGAAAAGATAAATACAAAATCAAGGCAATGGAAATCAAGTAAGTATGCAAAAAGAAGACTATGGTGTCTATCAACTAATATATACCAAGCAGTTGGTACACTGTTCTCATAGCAAGAGGGGAGGAAGGACATGGAAAATCAGAGGGTGCTTGTGAAGCGGGGCTCAGTTGTTCCTTGGTATTCTCAAAATACCAGTTCCATCTCAAAAAGAAAAAAAAAAGAAATGTTGTTACATCAAATTTAGAACTGATCTCAGGGACAGCAGAATGAGGTAGTAAGATGGGGTTGACACAGGAGAGGGTTTGGCAGGATGAGAGGTCAGGTGGGAGGAAAGCTGGAAGGCCGGCTGAAGGGCAGGACTTGGGAGCCAGCACTCTGGATAGAAGGCTCCATGGAAGGCTAGCAGGTGCAAGGATCTAAAGTGCAGAAATCCAACCTAGCCAACTGTGCCTCAGAGGCAGGCTAGAATTGGGCTCAGGGTATGAATTACAGGGGCCCCAGACCTTTGAATCCAGTACTCCATCCATGCAGTGAGTTGTGCTATAGCATCTGTGGCAGTTGGGCCCTTGCTTCATCATTCTGATGTCTGGTTATTTCTAATTGCACTTATTTCTTATATTGAGACACACCTGGTCCTATCCCCTTTAGTGGCTCTAGCCTCATCTGGTAGTCCATTTTAAGTTGCCATGAAGGAATACCTGAGACTGGATTTTTTTCTTTTTTTTAGACAGTTTCACTCTGTCACTCAGGCTGGAGTGCAGTGGTACAATCTCAGCTCACTGCAACCTCCGTCTCCTGGGTTCAAGCAATTCTTCTGCCTCAGCCTCCCATGTAGCTGAGTCTACAGGCATGTGCCACCATGCCCAGCAAATTTTTTTATATTTTTAGTAGAGACGGGGTTTCACCGTGTTGGCTAGGCTGGTCTTAAACTCCTGACTTTAGGTGATCCGCCCACCTCAGCCTCCCAGAGTGCTAGGATTACAGGAATGAGCCACCATTCCCAGCCAAGACTGGATAATTTATCAAGAAAAGAGGTGTATTTGGCTCACAGTTCTGCAAGTGGTACAAGTGTGGTACCAGCATCTACTCAGCTTCTGGTGAGGCCTCAGGAAGCTTTTACTCATGGAGCAGGCATGTTGCATGACAAGAGAGGGAGGAATGGAGAGGGAGCAAGACAGAGAGGGGATCCCAGACTCTTTTCAACAACCAGCTTTTGCATGAACTAAGAGAGTAAGAATTCACTGATTGCCGTGAAGACAGCACCAAGCTATTCATGAGGGATCTGCCCTCATAACCCAAACACCTCCCACTCATGAGGGATCTGCCCCTATGAGCATGACCCAAACACCTCCAGTAGGACCATCACCAACATGGGAGGTCACATTTCAACATGAGATACGGAGGAAACATAATCCAAACTCTATCCTCCTCCTAGTAACCCTTGGTGTCTGTGTATGTTTTCCCACTGGATTTAGTGGCTCTATTCTGTGAAGTGATCCTTAAGATTTTAGGGCCCCCTATCAGCAGAAAAGACTCTGGCTTATGGTTTTTCAGAAATATACCTGTAACAACCGGTTTGGTGTTCTCGAAATAGCAGTTCCCAAATGCTAAACCTGGAAAATAAGTTACATTGGTAAGCTAAGTAACACCAATTTTGATCTGTGGGAGCAGTGACTATGAAATAATGGAACTGGTTTCCTTTGGCTTATAATAGCCTCTGAAGGTGTCCCCAGAAGAGCTCCAGCAATGGATGCCCCCGAAGAACAACTGAGGCCCCCTTCACAAGCACCCCTCATTTTCCATGTCCTTCCTCCCCTCTTGCTATGAGAGCCCTGTACCAGCTGCTTGATATATATTAGTTGATAGTCACCATAATCTCCTTTTTGCATTCTTCTCTTATTTTCTTTGCCTTGTTTTTGTATTTTTCTTTTCTGTTCCACTACCTTATTACCAATCATATCAGTAGGATTTGTTTAGACTATCTGGTGGTTCTTAGGCTGAAGAAGCAATTGGCCCCTTCCTCAAAAGCTGGACATTTTAAATTACAGATACAGATTGTGGAACATCACCTTAGAATATCAGTGACAAGCATTCTGGTTCTGGCAATGGAATTATAGGATACCCTAGAGCATGTTCTTAGCTAAGTTTCTGCCACATGGGATATTGCTTAGCACTGGGTGATGTTTAAAGAATGTTTTTTAATCTGCAGATGACTATAAGTAGAACTTATATTATCATCTTCTATTGCTGATTTCACGTTCTGCCTCAAAAAAGTCTGTGAGCCTCAAACTGCTCTAGAGGCTTCTGCAGGCCTGTGTTGTAATTATCCATTGTGTTGGTGGTAACCTCATTCCTTGTGGATTTTTTTTCCCTGGTAGTATTCTCTGATGGACCTGCTCTCCAAAATGGTGGTTGGACAGCCCCACTTTGTGCGCTGCATTAAACCCAATGATGACCGAGAAGCCCTGAAGTTCTCCCAAGAGAGGGTGCTGGCCCAGCTCCGCTCCACGGGGATTCTGGAGACAGTCAGCATCCGCCGCCAGGGCTATTCCCACCGCATCCTCTTTGAAGAATTTGTGAAAAGGTCAGACCATCATCTTTGGGAATGCATTATTGTAAATGTAGCTCTATCTGGCCATCCCTGTTTCCTAAGATTGTTCCTCCTTCCCACTCCACTGCAAACATGTGATTGGCTAGTTGCCAGCTGCCATATACTTGCTTGAATGTTGCATTTTTACTGTGCTTCAACTAAATGGTAGTGATCCAGCAGCCAGGTTAAGCTTCCTTCTGATCACATTTTAAATGTTCATGTACATTTATATGTTATAAATCCTTAGGTCTCAAGTTCTCCAGGCATTTTGTTGTTAGGATGAAAGTATCCTTCCATAAGTGGGCCCAGATTCTGGTGGATTTGAATGGACCCAAGCAGCAGTTCTTCTTCCAGGTTCTGGGATGATATAATATAATAAATAACACTTATTTAGCACCTAAAGTATCCTAAGAGTACAGGACATTTTAGGGAACTATCCTAAAATGTATTATCTCATCTGATCCATACAACAACCCTATAAGCTAGACTCTATTATTATCCCTATCTTACAAAACATAAAGGTGAGAAAACTGGGGCATGAAAAGAAAGTAAATGATTTTCCCTTGATCTCATGCTGGTCAGTGTAGAGCCAGCATGTGAACCCAGGCAGTCTGGTTTCAGCATCCATGCTTTTTTTTTTTTAAGAAAGAAAAAGAGAGAAAAGGAGAAAGAAAGAGCAAAAGAAAGAAAAAAAAAGAATGAAAGAGAAAGAAAGAGGAAGAGAAAGAGGGAGAGAGAATGCGATTCTTGTTTTATTGCCCAGGCTAGAATGCAGTCTAAAAATGGGTATTAAAAACCTCTTTTATGCCAATAATCGTGCTTAACAATGGACACAGGAAGGAATAGGGGATGAAAATGACAAATAAGCAGACAACCAATATTTTATTTAAACCTGTGAAATGCTATGCAATTGCTGAGGAGTGATTTACTTCTAATTATCTGGTCACTTTTAAAATAGGTATAATGTGATACTGAGAAAAATGTATGTTTTGTGGATTTGGGGAGTAGAGTTCTGTAAATATTTGTTAAGTTTACTTGTTCCAGGTCTAGGTTCAAGTCCTGGATATCCTTGTTAATTTTCTATCTCGTTGATCTGTCTAATATTGACAGTGTAATGTTAAAGTCTCCCATTATTATTTTGTGGGAGTCTAAGTCTCTTTGTAAGTTATTAAGAACTTGCCCTATGTATCTGGGTGCTCCTGTAATGGGTGTGTATATATTTGGAATCGTTAGCTCTTCTTGTTGCATTGATCCTTTCACCACCATGTAATGTCCCTCTTTGTTTCTTGTTGTTTTAAAGTCTGTTTTATCAGAGAA
>PVKP010010314.1:12085-65164 GCA_004027715.1 Plecturocebus donacophilus
TTCTTCATTATGGTGATGCTCTTTACCTTTTGGTATGTTTTTGGAATGGCTGATACTGGTTGTTCCCGTCCATGTGTAGTGCTTCTTTCAGAAGCTCTTGTAAAGCAGGCCTGGTGGTGATGAAATCTCTGAGTACTTGTTTGTTCGCAAAAAATTTTATTTTTCCTTCACTTATGAAGCTTAGTTTGGCTGGATATGAGATTCTAGGCTGAAGGTTCTTTTCTTTAAGGATGTTGAATGTTGGCCCCGACTCTCTTCTGGCCTGTAGGGTCTCTGCTGAGAGGTCTGCTGTGAGTCTGGTGGGCTTCCCTTTGTGGGTGACCCAACCTTTCTCTCTGGCTGCCCTTAGCATTTTCTCCTTCATTTCAACCCTGGTGAATCTGACGATTATGTGCCTTGGGGTCGCTCTTCTTGAGGAATATTTTTGTGGTGTTCTCTGTATTTCCTGGACTTGAATATTGGTCTGCCTTGCTAGATTGGGGAAGTTTTCCTGGATAATATCCTGAAGAGTATTTTCCAGCTTGGATTCATTCTCTTTTTCAATTCAGGTACACCTATCAAACGTATATTAGGTCTTTTCACATAGTCCCCTATTTCTTGGAGACATTGTTCATTCCTTTTTACCCTTTTTTCTCTAATCTTGCCTTCTTGTTTTATTTCATTGAGTTGATCTTTGACCTCTGTTATCCTTTCTTCTGCTTGGTCAATTTGGCTGTTGAAACTTGTGCATGCTTCATGATTTCAGCTCCATCAATTCACTTATAGTCCTCTCTAAGTTGTCCATTCTCGTTAGCATTTTGTTAAATCTTCTTTCAAGGTTCTTAGTTTCTTTGCATTGGGTTAGAACATGTTCTTTTAGCTCACAGAAGTTTCTTATTATCCACCTTCTGAAGCCTGATTCTGACAGATGATCACACTCATTCTCCATCAGGTCTTGTTCCCTTGCTAATGAGGAGGTGCGATCCCCTGTAGGAGGAAAGGCATTCTGATTTCGGGTGTTCTCAGCCTTTTTGCACTGGTTTCTTCTCATTTTTGTGGCTTTATCCACCTGTCATCTTTGTAATTGCTGACTTTCAGATTGGGTCTCTGAGTGGACGTCTGGCTTGTTGGTGATGAAGTTTTTTCTGTTTCTTAGTTTTCCTTCAGTGGACGCTCCTTCCCCACAGAGCTGGGCCTTCCTGGGTTCGGCTGTGGTTGCTGTGAAACTCTCAGTCCTCAGCGCTTTCAATTGCTGTTCTCCTTGTGGGAATGGGACTAGCTGAGCCCGACTAAAAGGGCACCCAGTCCCGTACACTCCGCACTGAGAAGCGCCACACCGGGGCGCTGGCAAAACAACTGCACCGGCCAAAAGAGTCATGCTGGTGACCCGTGTGGCTCCTCTGCCGGGAATCTCCCAGTTTGTGGGCAACAAAAATTCATCTGAAATGGCGGCGTCCACTTGCTCTCTGTGCTTTCACTGGGAGCTACAATCCTGAGCTGCTGCTAATTGGCCATCTTGGATCTCTCTCCCCATCCATGCTTTTAATCTCTTCACTTCAGAGCATTTCATCAATATTTATTGAAATAAATTGCATGACACTTTCTTAACCCAGAAATTGCCTTTGCCTAAGAATGAAATGCTGCTCTTTTCTGAACAACTGCCATAGAGATTACGTATGAATGTGAGTACAGGTAGAATTTTCTGTGAAGAAATAAGGAAAACAATAATAAGAAAACACCTCTGAGAAGCACTGCTGTCTGAGGATGCCTGGAGAGGAATACTGAAATCTACTGTATGCCTGACAAAGACAGGCTGATCAAGAAAAAAACAAAATCCATTATAGAACTGGCCTCACTCCTTAAGCCATCATTAGTGTTTGTTTGATTTTTTTCCACCTCCACTCTGAAACACGTGCCCAAGGTCATTTTCTCCAACTTTTTCTCAGGAAAGGCTGGGTCCTAAATATGGTAGCTTGCTTCATCAGATCTCACAAACTGCTAAATTCCATAGAAAAGATAAGGCAAAAAAGTTCCTTGCAATGAGAGCTTTTAAATTAAAAATAAGAACGAAATAGCTTTTTTAAAAGTGTCTTTGAGCTTCTTTTTTCCTCTTAAATTTTGAGGTGGAACAAGAAAAAAATATTTTAGCTTATGAATTTGACTAGTCAAGTATTTTTAGCAACAGTGTTTGAATACATAAAAATATTTAAGAAACCAGGTCAAATGCTGAGTGGATTGGCACTTCTTTGTTCATAATCAGAAAGCCATTAGGCAAGTATGAACAGGAATTTCAAAATGCCAGTAAATCTGTGGATATCAAAGATTTCTGAGCCAGCAAGTTAATTGGTATTTTGATCCTTTTGAACAACTTAACAAAATGGATGAGTTAGCAGTTTTCTCCCTTGATGTTATTCAACAAATAGGTACACTTCTTATCTTCCTGTTCAGGAGTGCTGTTGTGTAAACTCTTAGCAGGAAATATGCAGACAGGACAAAGGCAGGAAGCAGCCATTCAAGGTTTGTTAAATGGAGTTAATAAAAGATAAAAACTCATTTAATGTTACTCTACATTTTTGTATTTTCTGGTATTCAGGACTGAAACCCTGAGTATACACCTGGTGGTGTTCTTGGAATCATGTTGTTGGGTTTCAGAAAGGGGAAAGATTTCCCCAATCCCCAAATTACCCAACTCTGCAAGTTTGACCAAACCTAAAATGCTTTCTTGCCCCTATCATCTTTGAGCTTTCTGGCAAAATGACTTGGGCACAACGTCCTCTCATCAGTAGGGCCAGGTGAATTGGAAGTCTTTATGTTCATGACTAGGCATGAAAGAGGCCACCTGGAAATGCTGGAGCCACACTGTTGAGGCACATCATAGAAAACCACTGTGAACGTTTATTGTTTTTATGGTCAATGGATTCTGATGCATGGTCTCTCAGAAGAAATACAGCGGGCAGACACATAACTGCATGTATTAGGATGTGTTCTGGCAAATGTCTAAAGAATAGGGATGGCCGGGTGTGGTGGCTCATGCCTGTAATCTCAGCACTTTGGGAGGCCAAGGTGGGAGGATCACCTGAGGCCGGGAATTCGAGACCAGCCTGACCAAAGTGGAGAAACCCTGTCCCTACTAAAAATACAAAATTAGCCAGGCATGGTGGCTCATACCTGTAATCGCAGCTACTCTGGAGGCTGAGGTAGGATAATCACTTGAACCCGGGAGGGGGAGGTTGCAGTGAGCCGAGATTGCACCATTGCACTCCAACCTAGGCAAACTGGGCAACGAGAGCGAAACTCCTTCTCAAAAAAAAAGATTAGGGCTGAGTCAGGTCGGGCTCAGTTGCTCACACCTATAATACAAGCACTTTGGGGGGCCAGGGTGGGCGGATCACATAAGGCCAGGAGTTCGAGACCAGCCTGGTGTTCGCCAACATGGTGAAACCCCGTCTCTACTAAAAATACAAAAATTAGCCAGGAATGGTGGCAGGTGCCTGTAATCCCATCTATTCAGGAGGCTGAGGCAGGAGAATTGCTTGAACCCAGGATGCAGAGGTTGCAGTGAGCCGAGATTGCGCCACTGTACTCCAGCCTGGGTGACAGAGCAAGACTCTGTCTCAAATAAATAAAGAAAGAATAGGGTTGAGTCTAATTGTTTATTTATGAAGCTGTTGCAGTAAATAATGCAGTTTAGTAAGGAGACCTTAGTTCTAGTCTCCTTTTGATTATAACATCTGGAAAGTAACCCAACATTCTGTAAAAGGTGTTTCCTCATCTGCACGACAAGAAGGCAGGAATACCCAAAGCCCACATTCTAAAGATTTTCAAGGATTACTTGCAGATGCCTGGGGCTTACTTTGCTTCTAAGTCTTCCAGGGATTTTTGTCTTCTCAATCAAGCTCACTGGATGAGAGACCTGCATTTACCAGGCTGAGATTCATAACAGTTGTTAACTCTTGAACAAAATGAAACTCTTCCCTCTTCTCTTTCATTGGCATCTTCCATTTCTTTTCATGATGGCGTGGAGAACCATGGTGGCTTGGTATCTCTTTCATCTCATTCTCCTTTCTATTCCTACCCTCTGTCTCCTCCAGAAACTAGGAGTCACCTTTGACTTCTCCTCACTTCCTTTAAATAATCCATCACCAGGGCTAGCTGACTACCTGCTAAAGTTTCTCCAAAATGTTCTCTTGGGAATCTCTCATCCCTTCTCCCAAAGCTTTAGTCCAGGCCTTTTCTTGTTATTGTAAACAGCTCAATTTAGATATAATTCACATTTGATAAAAGTTATCTTTTAAAAGTACAATTCAGTGGTTTTTAATATAGTCACAGAGTTGTATAAACATCACCACCATCTAATTGTAGAACATTTTGTTTCCTAAAAAGAAACTCCAAACTCATTAGCGATTCTCCCCTTTCTCCTCAATCCCACCAGACTTAGGCAACCAATAATCTAACTTCCATCTGTATGGATTTGCCTATTATTGACATTTCACGTACATGGAATCGTGTAACGTGGCCTTTTGTGCCTGGCTTCTTTTGCTTAGCATGTTTTCAGTATTGGATGAAATAAATACTGGTATTATGTATCAGTATTTTTTTTATAGATGAATAATATCCCACTGTATAAATATATCACATTTTGCTTGCTATTTATCAGTGGATGAACTTTTGCATTGTTTCCACTTTTTGGCTGTTATGAATAATGCTGCTGTGAATATTCATGTACAATTTTTAATGTGGATATGCATTTTCACTTATGCTGGGTATATACCTATAAATAGAATTTCTTGGTCATATGGTAACCCTAGGTTCCAACTATCTGCACAATTTAAGTTATCATCACCAGTGTTAGGAGAATCTCGGTTTTTCCACATCCTCCCCAACACTTATGATTTGTCTTTTTTATTTTAGCCATTCTAGTTGATGTGAAGTGGCATCTCATTGTAGTTTTGGTTTGCATTTCTCTAATGACTAATGTTGAGCAGCTTTTCTGTGTTTCTTGGTTATGTGTATATATCTTCTTTGGAGAAATGTTTATTCAAATCCTTTGCCTACTTTTTATTATTGATTTTTATGATTCCAAATATTAGTCTCTTATCAGATAGATAATTTGCAAATATTTTCTCTCTTTTTAAATGAGATATTGGTCACTTTGATATTTTCTCTCACTGTATGAGTTGTCATCGACTTTTTCTTCATCTTTTTTTTTTCTTTGATATAGAGGCTGACTCTGTTGCCCAGGCTGGAGTGTAGTGACACAGTCCTGGCTCACTGCAACCTCCACCCTCCCCAGGTTCAAGTAGTTCTCCTGCCTCAGCCTCCTGAGTAGCTGGGGTTACAGGCACCCACAACTATGCCCGGCTAATTTTTCGTATTTTTAATAGAGACGAGGTTTCATCATGTTGGCTAGGCTGGTCTCAAACTCCTGACCTCAGGTGATCCACCTGCCTCAGCCTCCCAAAGTGCTGGGATTACAGGTGTGAGCCACAGTGCCCGGCTACAAAGATTGACTTTTGATGAAGTTCAATTTATTTATGTTTTCTTTCATTGCTCGTACCTTTGTTATTCTATCTAAGAAACTATCATCTAATCTGGTGTCACAAAAATTTACTCCTATCATTTGTCCAAGAATTTTATAGTTTTTGCTCTTCTATTTTAGGTCTATGGTCCATTTTGAGTTAATTTTTGTGTATGGTATGAGGTAGAAGTCTAAGTTTATTCTTTTGTATGTGGATATCCAGCAGTTTCAACATCATTTTGTTGAAAATACTGTTATTTCCCGTCGCTGAGTTGTCGTTGCCTTCTTGTTGAAAATCACTTGACCACACATTTAAGGGTTTATTTCTGGACTCTCTATTCCATTTTTTTCTCTGTATCTTTTCTGGGCCTTTTAAGACATTTTTGCTTACCCTCTTGCCAGCTTTCTAAGTGGACTTCCTTTCTGTTTCATTCTCCAAAGAGACAGCAGAATAGAATTGTTAAAATTCCCATCTGAGCATATTGCTTCCTTGATTAAAATGACCATCCAGGCCCCCATGGGGTGAGCAGCAGTGCTCCTGCCTGGTGTAGGGGAGTCCACCTGATTTGGCCTCTGCTTACTTTCCCAGTTTCTTTTCTCATTTCCCACATCTCAGATCACACTCTAGCCAAAACTGAATTACTTGATGTTCCCTAACCACCCCATGCTGTACTATTCTTTTGTGCTTTTGCTCAGGCTATGTTGACCAAATCTCCCTTCTCCAAGCCCTCAGTCTGCTGCCTTAGCCAAGCTAACTCCTGCTCATTCCTTAGGCCTTTGACTAGGCATTAACTTTTCTGTGATACCCTCCTTGGCTTCCCCAGGCTGAGTTAGGTTCCCTTCGGATGAGCTTCACTGGTAGCACTTACTACATTGTAGAGCAATTTATCCACCTCTCACCTCAACCTCAACTGCCTGGGGGCAGGGATGTTTTTCGGCTCACTTTATTTTTATTTTTTGAGACAGGGTCTTATTCTGTCACCCAGGCTGAATTGCAGTGGTACGATGTTGGCTCACTGCAACCTCTACCCTCTGGGTTCAAGCGATTCTCCCACCTCAGCCTCCCAAGTAGCTGGGACCACAGTCGTGCACCACCACACCCAGGCTAATTTTTTGGTATTTTAAGTAGAAGTGGGGGTCTCAGTATGTTGCCCAGGCTGGTTTTGAACTCCTGAGCTCAGGCAATCTGCCTGCCTCGGCCTCCCAAAGTGCTGGGATTATAGGCATGAGCCACCACGCCTGATCTTCAGCTCACTTTATGTCTGTACTGTCCAGTGCAGTGCCTGGCACAAATTCAGTGTTTAACAAATATTTGTTGAGTTGAATCAAACTCTTACCCCTTCTTCATCATTATTTTCTTTTACCCTCCCTTGACTCACCCTTTGATCCTTGTTCTTTGAAATATATGACAGATATCTACAACTGGCTTTGTTGAGGTTAAGTTTTCCTTGTACTGTATGTACAACCTAGATTGATAAAATGTAAAATTTCAGGTAAGTCATAGTAGCTCTTTATTAATAAAAGATAAGAAACCTAAATAAGTTGATTTAAAATAAGACTCTAACCCAGTTTGATAATGCTATTGTTAGAGGTTAATACATTAAAAGGCTAACTTTAAACAAATTTGCCTTCCTTTTCTCTATAACAAAAAATGATTATTTTCTGGAAATCCAAAGAGATAAGTTTAATAGGACAAGGAGGACTCTCTCCTTTTCCAACTTCTTCTGTCTCGTCTCCCTACCTCTCAGCTCATGCTCCAGAAAAAAAAAACCACTCGGAGCTTCCTAACATAGCATCAGTACATTTTATGAAAGCACTGTTCTGTGGAAGCAGGGTGCTTCCTTGGTACATTAGTCTGGAATGTCTCAATAACAAGTAACTGAAACTCAAACTAGTTGAAGCAGAAATTAAAAGGGGATGATGTATTGGCTTATAAAACTAGGTAGTCCAAAGACATGTCTGGATCCAGGCAATCAAAAAGTTTTACCGCCAGCATCGTTTTCCTTGTATCAGTTTTCTTTTTCACCCTTTTGAGTTTCTGATAAGGAGCCAGGTTAACTCTCCTTACGTGTTGGCAAAGATGGTCTCTGGATGCTCCTATGGAAAGCATTCTGTAGGCTTAGCAACATTAGCAGCAAGAGAGTTTCTGAGAGTTCTTATGCAAGGAACTCTCTGATTGTCTGAACTTGGATCACATGCCCACCCTTGAGCCAATCACTGTGCCCAGGGGTATGATTGGCAGAGACTTGGGTCACGTGCCAGGGATGGAGTCAACCTTACTTGAACTATGGCCTAAAGGATTCTGTTAAAGGAAGGAGAGAGAGGAATGGATAGGCTAAAGCAATAGGCATCCATAACCCTTAGTTTTGACTAGTCTTTGCTCTAGTGTATATGGCAACAGTTCAGAAGGGTGCACCTTAGCCCAGGTATCTACCTACCTACAGGAGCCCTTTAATTTAGAATTTTGTAGGAACAAAAATTTTGTTGACAATAACTGAATGTTAACTTTGGAATAAGAATATATATAAATATATATAGTTACTATCATTTTAACTTAAGAATGGTTATCTTATTTGTTTTGTTTAAACATCACTTCACATAGCATGCAGAGGGTTATTGAAAACAGTTACCAGCTCCACTTCACTAAGGGATTAGAGAAAACTCAGTCTATTCTGGCCCAGTTTGAATTCATTTTCTTGCATTTGACAGTTTTCTTTCTCTCTGGCCCATGATGTTCTTGTGCCACTTAGGACCCAGCATAGAAGTGCTGCATGTCACTGCATCCCTTCCCTTTCTCGGGGTCTCTTCTCCTAGCCTCTATTTGTGTTTTGTTTGTTTGAGATAGGGCCCTGCTCTGTTGCCTAGGCTAGAGTGTGGTGGCATGATCGTGGCTCACTGCAACTTTGAAATCCTGAGCTCAAGCAGTTCTCTTGCTTCAGCCTACAAGTAGCTGAGACGAGATGTGTGAACTACCATGCCTGGCTAATTTTTTAATTTTTGTAGAAACAAGATCTCATTATGTTGCCTAAGCTGGTCTCAAACTCCTGGGCCCAAGCTATTGATCCTCCCACCTTGGCCTACCAAAGTGCTGGGATTACAGGTCTGAGCCACCATGCCCAGCTTATTCTCTCCTGACTATTTTCTGCCATACTTTCATAATGCTAATCTTATTATTTCAGCTGAATTTTTGCTTACACTTTGAATGTGCCTTCCTAACTCTAATCTCTGTTTACCTTATGTGATCCCTTATGCTGCCACCAGAGTTATGTTTATAAAAATATCAAGATGGTCCGGGCACAGTGGCTCACACCTGTAATCCCAGCACTTTGGAGGCTGAGGCAGGTGGATCACAAGGTCAGGAGTTTGAGATCAGCCTGGCCAATACAGTGAAACCCCCGTCTCTACTAAAAAAAATACAAAAAATTAGCTAGGCGTGGTGGTGGGTGCCAGTAATCCTAGCTACTTGGGAGGCTGAGGCAGGAGAATCGCTTGAACCCAGAAGGCGGAGGTTGCAGTGAGTTGAGATTGTGCCACTGCACTCCAGTCCGGGCAACAGTGTGAGACTCCATCTCAAAAAAAAAAAAATATACACACACACACACACACACACATACATATATATACACACGTACACACACACACATATATGCACACACATATATATACACACACACATGCACACACACACACATATCTCAAGAAGATCATATCACTCTCAGGAATAAACTTCTGTGCCTCTCCTTCATTGTCTATAGGATAAGATCTAAAGCCTTTAGCTCAGCAAAGTGAGGAGGCCAGAGCAATTCCATCTTGGACACTAACCTGCCATGTTGACTTCTGATTAATCCCAGTTCTAGCAATGCCGCTAAGATTTTTATTTTATCTACTGTTTCTTATGAAGTAGCATCTACTTATGTAAATCCTGTCCTTAGGTCAAAACAACCAAATTTACATAGCATGCTTGCTTTTCACTGGGAGGTTGACTTTGATTGTCCTACACATTCCTTTTGAAATGAGAGAGTTCCCTGACCCCCCCTCACAGGACATGTGACAGGGTGTGGCTCATCTGTTTGGTCACCACCACTGCTCAAACCACCTGCAGGAGGGGGAGCATGCGAATGGACAAGCGCAGGAGCTGGGGCAGGCACTTTGGGTTCTAGCCCCCGTCTCCAAGTAGTGTCTCGGGGTGGGGTGTCTGCAGCTCCCAAAGACCAAGTGTGTGTGTGGCAGTATGCTCTTTCAGCTTTGCTGTCCGCAGATGGCTTAAAGTGTTAACCAGCTCATTGGCCCTCTGCCTTTTTGTAAGGGCAGTGGGCCGGTATGACAGCTTTCTGTATCCCAAGCTCTTGTCCTGTGTTCCAGAAGAATTAGGTCATACATGTACTTGAAAGATGAATGCAGGGGTTTTATTGAGTGGTGGAAGTGGTTCTCAGTGGGATGGATGGGGAGCTTGAAGGGGGATGGAATCGGAAGATGATCTTCCCTGGAATTTGACCATCCAGTGGCCAGACTCCTCTCTGACCTCCCATAGCAGAACTCGCAGCATTCAGATGCTCCTTCTCTCTGTTTCTCTGCTGTGCTGTTCTGCCATGGTCTGCTTGTCTCCTCGTCTGATTGTCTGCTTCTGGAGCCTGGGGTTCAGGGTTTATATGGGTACAGGATAGAGGACGTGGTGGGCCCAAAGGCAACTTTTTTGGGTGTGAAAACAGGCATACCTGTCCTTATTTAGGGCCGCAAGTATTCAGACTTGAGAGTGGTGCCTTTGCTGGGGAACCGCTCTCTTCCACCCAGTATTTCCCTCTCTCCTGTTCGTATCACTTTCCTATGGTATATAAGCACTGGGTAGGGGGATTAATGGCGCAGGGATCCTCCATCTTGTCTTGCTGCTGTCCTAGACACAGACATGGCTTCTGTTCATGAATCTCTATTAAATGTTTCTTTCTTTCTAAGAAACTGGATATGTCAGCCTCTTTCTTTGGCCTCTCAACTTCCTCAGACTTTTGGGGGTAGGTTTGCGTAGGCTTGCCTACCACAGAGCACAAAGCTTTCCATAACTGGTTCCAACTAACTATTCTCATTTTTCCCCACCATTCTCCCTCACACTGCCTAGATGCTGTCAGCCTGACCTTGGGCCTTCCAGCCCCGTGCATGATGGTCAGCCCTTGTGCCTTCCCTTCACTGATGGAAAGCCTCTTCGTGTGGCAGTCTTCTCTTCACCTTTCAATTCCCAGCCCAGGCACTTTCTCTGTGAAGCCTGCCTGGACTCTGCCAACCTAGTGGTTGCTCCATCCTCTGTGCTCTCACAACTGGATGTCGATATCTCTGTATTAGAACATATAGTCTCATATTTATCCTAACGTGTCTGTCTGTACCACAAGACTTTTATAGGGATAGAGTGGACCTTCGTCATTTTTGTATCCCTCGCACTTCACATGGTGTGGTATCTGGCTCATGTTGTGTGTTCAGTGTGTCCTGAATGAAGGCCTCTATTAATCAGGAATACATCTGACTGTGAATAGCAAATAAACAAACATTCCTAGTGGCTAAAACCAGTTTCTCAACCTTTATGTTGTTGACATTTTGGACCAGATAATTCTTTGTTGTGAGCGTTCCTGTGCTTTATAAGATGTTCAGTAGCCTCTTTCTAGATTTGACGTACTAGATACCAGCACCTCCACCCCCAGCCGTTGTGACGATCCTAAGTATCTCCAGATGTTGTCAAATGTCTCCTGGAGCAGGAGGGGGGAATTAGCCAAGTTAAGAACTACTGGCAAATAGGTTTGTTTATTTCTTCTCACATAAAAAAGAAGTTGAGGTGTAAGCTGTTTCTAGCATTAGTTCAGCTGTTCAATGATGTCGTCAGAGACCTGGACACCTTCTGACCTTCTTTCATCCCTTTTGGCCATCTTTAGTGTGTGGGTTGGCTTACAGTGTCACAGTCACAAGATGGCTACTGCCCTTCCAGCTATCATATCTGCATTTAAGGCAGGAAAAAGGGGGCAGGATGAATGGCTAAGGCAGCCGCATTTCTACCACTTTTATCAGGAAAGAAAGAATTTTTTCAGAAGCTATTTTACATATATCTCATAGACCTGGCCTGGGTCTCATTACCATTCCTGTGGGGAGAGGCTTAGAAAGTGGAGAACAGCACGGGGGACATTGTCACCTAGTAAAAAACTGGTGTTCATTTAGCCAGGGAGAAGTGAGTGTGGAAATAGGGGAGGTGGTTAATCATGTTTCTCTCAGAAAAGAAGTCTAATATTTCTTAATTGAATGGGGGTGATTGAATGAATAAGGGCTGAAAATACTGAATAAATATTTCCAGTTCCTTACAATCCATTTATTTCTTACTCCTTGCTACCTTATTTAAGAATCAGAAAGTGCAGAAGTGCCTGACTAGAAGCAGGTGAGATCTGGGAATCTTCTAATTCCATGGCCATGGAGAAGGTGTGTGTGGTGTTATTATATATATATATACAGACACACATACATACATACATACATACATACATAATATATATACATATATAATATACACATGTAGATATACACATATATATACACATATATGCACACATGTAGGATTAATATATACACATATATAGGTGTATATGTGTGTATATGTGCACACATTTATGAGTTTAATATAATTTTAAAGGTTTAATATGTTGGTATATATATTAAACCTATAAAACCATATATATGTGTGTATATAAAACCCATATATATGTATGTGTGTGTATATAACAGTACTACACATGTGCGCGCACACACACACACACACACACACACAGGTTTTTGGCATGGTTCTTGGCTCATAACTCCTGTAACCCTTATTAGTCTTTTGTTTTAATGTCGGGTGTGCCAGGCCTCAGGAGCAGGCCTCAGGAAACAGAATCCTTCTGCCTTCTTTCACGAGTCCCAAGGCAAGACTTTAATCTTCCCCTTTCTGATCGTGAGTCATAAAATCCTCCCCAGAGAGGGTCCCATCATGTATCCTAGGAAAAGGAACGCTGAAGTCATTAAGCTTCCATGTTTAGATTCTGGATAGTTGAACACATGGAGGTTCCTGGAGGGTGGCACATGTGGAAGCTCTGCGCCCTTTCCCCCATAACTTGTCCGACTCATCTCTTCATCTGCATCCTCTGCAATATCCTTTATAATGAACTGGTAAATGTAAATACGTGTTTCCCTAAGTTCTGAGAGCTGCTCCAACAAATTAATTGAACACAAAGAGGGTGTCATGGGAACCCCAACTTGAAGCTGGTCAGTCAGAAGTTTCGAAGGCCCAGATTTGTGACTGGCATTGGGGGTTGAGGAGTGGTTAATCTTAGGGACTGAGCCCTCAACCAGTGGGATCTGACACTATCTCCAGATGAACAGTGTTCAAATTGATTTGAAGGATGCCCAACTGGTATCTGTTGCAGAATTAACTGCTTGCTTGTGGTAAGGAAAAACTCACACATTTGGTCATAGAAGTCTTTGTGTTGATAATTGTTGTAGTGGTGTGAGAGCAGAGGAAAAACATAATTTGAGAGTTTTTCCACAACAGTGTGTTTGCAGTTTTAAGCCTATAATACATTCTTTAACTCTTGCAAAGTGAACTGAATATCATCAGTTATCGCTGTGAAAATTTCACCTATGAGGACATGGTCCACGATAATCCCTTATTAAGCCCTATGGTTAGTGCTGGCTCACAGGGTAGTATTGAGAGAAATCAGTAGCACAGAAGAACCCAGACATCTCGAGAAAAACTGAAAGTCAGACTTCAATTTTCAATGAGTAAAAGCTTCTGCTTTTTTCTCTGGGTAGTCAACAGTGAATAAGGAATAAGAAAACACAAATCCTCCAGGACATCATTAGATTTCTTTCCTTTTCACCTGTAACGACATAGATGACAATCTGATATACATAGATCTTAATGTGTCATCCAGGTAAGCTAGCACATCTGCAACAAAGTGAACAGCATCCTCAATACCCTGGAAATTGCTGAGTGCTGTGGCTCCTGCCTGTAACCCCAGGAGGCTGTGGAGGGTGGGTCACTCGAGCCCAGTAGTTTGAGACCTGCCTTGACAACATGGCAAAACCCTAAAATATAAAAATTAGCTGAGTGTGGTGGCACACACCTGTAGTCCTAGCTACTTGGCTCCCGAGGTGAGAGGATCACTTGAGCCTGGGAGGTCAAGGCTGCAGTGAGCTGTGATTGTGCCACTGCACTCCAGCCTGGGTGACAGAGTGAAACCTTGTTTCAAAAACAACTAAGAACATTTTAAAAAGAAAAGAAAAGTATTCCCTGGAAATTAATTTCTATGGTGTAAAGGACCTGTTAAGACATAATAGGAAGGATAACAGCTTCAACACTGTGAGTAAAATACATTTCATGCTTGTGTGAAGTCTCCGCATCTACCTTCTAGGGGCAGCAGTGCCATGGTGGCTTCTCTGGGAGGATTTTTGACACAGCTGTTTTTGCACAGTATCATTTCCATCTGCTTTTGTTTGTTTAGTTGAGAGAGTGAGTTGCTACCAACTGTGTATGTTGGTGCCTTTTAGGTAGCTTATGTATTAGAGTATTACGGAGGTGAAACCTTGAATGACTTCTTTTCTTCTTAATCCTTACATTACCAATGTTATAACCTTGGTGATATGGTTTGGCTATGTCCCCACCCAAATCTCATTTGAATTCCCATGTGTTGTGGGAAGAACTCAGTGGGAGGTAACTGAATCATGGGGGCATATCTTTCCTGTGCTGTTCTCATAAAAGTGAATAAGTCTCAGGAGATCTGATGGTTTTAAAAAGAGGAATTTTCCTACACAAACTCTCTTTTTTTTTTTGAGACAGGGTCTCACTCTGTCACCCAGGCTGGAGTGCAGTGGCACGATCTTGGCTCACTGCAACTTCTGCCTCCAGGTTCAAGCGAGTCTCCTGCCTCAGCCTCTAGAGTAACTGGGATTACAGGTGTGTGCTACCATGCCTAGCTAATTTTTGTATTTTTAGTAGAGACAGGATTTCACCATGTTGGCCAGGCTGGTCTTGAACTCCTGACCTTGGATGATTTGCCCACCTGGGCCTCCCAAAGTGCTGGGATTACAGGTACAAGACACCACACCAGCCCAAGCTCTCTTTTTGCCTTCTGCCATCCATGTAAGATGTGACTTGCTTCTCCTTGCCTTCTGCCATGATTGTGAGGCCTCCCCAGACCTGTGGAAGTGTAAGTCCAATTAAACCTCTTTCTTTTGTAAATTGTCCAGTCTCAAGTATGTCTTTATCACCAGCATGAAAACAGACTAATACACTTGTTAGTGCAGTAAACAAACAATTGTTTTAAAATGTCTTTTACAATATCATTGAAAGACTCTAAGAGGTGGCCTGATCCAACTTTCTCATTTACAGATCTATATTTACAGATCAATTTACAGATTTCTCATTTACAGAATCTGAGGCAATAGAGGTGAAATCACTTCCCCAAGATATCTCTAGGAAGAGGCAATATCAGTCTCTCCAGAATGTTACAGGCTAAAGAGAACTTCTGTGAACATCTCTACTCATTCTTATGGGACAGGATGGGTTCAAATTGGCATTGTAGGCTGAGGACCCTTTCTTAGTTGCCTAAGGCAATTGAGACAAAATCCCAAAACTAATTCTTTTAAGCCCTGCCTTTTTCATGGAGCCGACACTGCTGGCGGCAGCTTTTCACATCGTCAATTAGAAAAATCATTTCTGTAGTTGGTAGTTCTGCAGATTTAGCCAGGAATTTGTAGTGGTGATTTGAAAAAGTGGGTGCAAGAATTATTGATCACACTGTTCTCCAAAATACTGAATGGTGGCAGAACAGTAAGTCCAGGCTATCTTTCCTGATTTTCTAACTGTGTTGTGCTATAACCAACCTCATGAGCTAATTCAGTTGTAGGAAAGAAGAAATAATAAAGGAAAACAAGAGGAAAGAATATGAAGGTGTTAAATAATATCTGAACATTTGGATTTGTTTGTCCAGCTTACTCGGGAAATCAGTGGCTAAATTAAAACTCCTTGCTTGGGGATTCTTTAAAACTCTTGGTAGTCAACAGTGAATAAGTAATAAGATGTCCTTATCTTATTCCTTATCATGGGGCTAACTTCTGTTAGATAATAACAATGAAGCAGCAAAAAGAAAAAGAAATGAGGAAAATAACAGAAGAGAAGAAAAGGAGGAAAGAGAATGTGAAGAAACCTCCTGGCATGGGGATGGCAAATACATGGCCTAGGAGCACAACTTCACTCTTCAACCCCAGCTGCAGACCTGGCTCTTCAGTCAAGGCATGTTTCTTCACAGCCTCGACGTGGCCTTGGAATCCCTCCCACCATGGTGCTCTAGGAGAACGCTCCCCGTCCATCAGCTGAGCAGCTGTCCTCTTAGCCATTACTGTTACAGCATGCTCGAGCTTCTCACAGTAAATATCTGCCTACCCTTGAGCACCATGGTTTAGGGATGACTTAGAGAAAAGATTGCTAACTGTGTTCCTTCACACATTTGGGTAGGGGAAGAGAAAAACAGATTTTTCTTAAAGGGGAGAAGAGAGAGATGGACATTTATTGAGAACCTACTTGTGGCGAGTTTCATGGTAGGGTTTTACATATGTCATCTCACTTAACACTGGTGGTAGTCCCCCAGATAGATGGTACTTATTCTGGTTTTACAAATGAGGAAACTAGCTCAAAGTTACACAGAGAGTACATGAGTGATGGAGTCAGGGTGTGAAATGCCCATCCTCAAAATAAATAAATGAGATAGTTGAACACATCTGAATATTCATTGTGAAATCAATCTGTAGAGTTCGATCAGAAAGAAATACATTAATAATTTTTTATTGTAAATATAATTTGTTTGAAGTTAAGCTTTTATTACAAATTAATTTTAGTAAATCCAGCCTCAATTTCCAATTCCCAGTGTCATTGTGATTCTTCCTCTTTAGGGCTTCTCCTTTAATAAATTTATGAGGAGGCAGCAGCAGCAGTATCAGAAACATTTATTAAGCACCTATTGTATGCTAAGTGCTATCTATAGTGAGTAATACTGCATTAGAAAGAAGGAATCAGTAATTTCAGGACTTTTTCAATCTAATAGCACAGATTAGTGCAATTTCTTAACCCAAGGCTCAAATTTAGGAGTCTTTCTAAGGATGTAATGAATACATGGCTCTTTTTTAGGCGGCAGATGGTGGCCAGCTGTTCTCTCTTTACTCAAGGCCAAACATGAAGGGAAAAAATTAAAGTAACAGGGCTTATGGTAAATGTAAGATAGAACTTAATAAACTGAATCTGAATTTTTATTCACACAAAGTGTGACATTCTGGGTGGTCATTGATATAGATTGAGGGTCCTTCAAGGAATATTTTTAAATGGGAAAAGTATTTATTTCTTTGCCATATGACTGGGGGCATTTCTACTTAGATGCAAGTAATATTGATCAAATTTGTATATCTACGATTCTTTGACCAGGACTTGGGCCCATCACAATAAAACCATAACAATTTTTACCCAATGTTTGAAGTCAGTTTTTAATTGTAAAAATACTGTATGAGCACCTTTTTCTCTAAAATTTTTAAGTATTACATAAACTTAAATCTTTTTTTTCCATATCCCTAATTTTATTTCTCAGCATCTGCCCCCTTTAGAGAGTGGTGGTCACTCTCTAAAGTAGCTACTGTTATTTTTTTTTTTTTAGTAGTTTTATCCTTTCAGAACACACACACACACACACACACACACACACACACACACACAGAGAGAGACAGAGAGAGAGAGGAGGAGGAGGAGGAACTAGCACTTTTAGCTTGTGAACCACACTTTTTATACCATTTGTCAACTTGCTTTTCTGCTTAATACATGTTAGAGATAAAATCATGTTGTTCCATAGCTCTAACAAATTCTTTTCACCCTCCTCATTGAAATTCATGATATTTATTTAGCTATTCCTCTACTGGTGGATACTACAATTGTTTCCAATTGTTTGCTAACAATGCTCGATAAACAATTCTAAATATTAAACATGTGTGAGGATTTCTTTAGGGTAGATTCTGAGCAGTTGACCTTTTCCAAGAGAAAACGATGTGCTCCAGAAACTCCATAAGTCATTTGGACCTAACAAAGAGAAAAGATGATGGTGAGACGTGGGAGCCAGTTTCTTTCCTTATATAAACTCTGTCACTGAAGACAAATCATTTAATTTCCCTGGGATTCTGTTTCTCTAAATCAGTGATTCTCCAACCTTCTCACACAACAGAAACTCCTGGAGGGCTAGGTAAAATGCAGATTGGTGGGCCTCACCTCCAGAGTTTTTGATTCTGTGAGAGAAAGAGAGAGAGAGAAAATAATTTATATTTTTAACAAGTTTCCAGGTGATGCTGCCACTGATGACGAGGACATTACAGTGACAGCCACTGTTCTAGGTGGATGTTGAGGAGACTATCCTGTGAAAGAGTTTGTAGTTGACGTTTTAAAGCCCCTAATAGTTTAGGGATATTTTAGGAGGCTTCCAACTTATTATCTGAACATAAGACAATAACTCAAGATTTGTCATAGTTACAGTATTGGATCAATGATAAACATCCATTTAAAAATCACAGAATCCATTCTTTTTAACCAAGAGAGAAGTCAACTAGGTTGACTTCTTAGAAGGGACTTAGACTTCTAAGAAGGTTGACTTCTTAGAAGTCATCTTAGAAGGAATCTCCAAGGGTCATCCAGTCCAACTACCTGGCTAGGCTCTCGTCAGCAACATTCTTGACCTCATTGACTTGTGTCCCATTGATTAGATTCAGGGTTTACAAATTCACTCCCTAGCTCCTGGAGCAGCCCATTCCATGTGTCGAGATGTCTGATCACCATCATGTCCTTCGTAACCCTGACCAAAATAAACCATCCTTCAGAAGCTTCTAAACATCCGCCCCAGTTCTACCCTCTGGGCTTTACTGAACAAATCATCTCCCTTCTCCACTTGATGACAGTCAATTATCATGTTCCCCCTAAGTCAGTGGTTCTCAAACTTCGGTACTCAAGATCACTATAGGAGTTTATTAAAATACAGACTCCCAAGGGCCAGCCCCAGAGATTCTGATTCTATGTCTGTAGTGTGGCCCAGGAATCCACATCTTTCATTAAATCTCCAGGTGATTCTGATGCAAATGATCTGCATATGACAGTTTAAGAGATCCTGCTAAGTCTTTTTGTTTTTAAGCTCCACGTTCCCACCCTCTTCAGCAGTTTCTCATGTGACATGGCTTGAGTTTCATCACTATCCTGGTTGCTTAAGGCTGCCTGCCAAAATATACCCCCAAAGTATACTCATTGACCCTCCCACCCTGATTTTTTATTCTTATCCTTATCCAAAATGATATATATCCTTCATATTTTTGCTTACGTTTGTCTTCCCCATTAGAATATACAGCTTCAGGAGGGCAGGGAAATTGTGTACATTGCTTACTCGTGCCATTCAGCACTTCTGCCCAAGCCTGCTACATCAGTAGATCCTACATATAGTTTTATTTAGTGGAGATGAAAAGCCAGTTTGATTTACGAAGTGGTGAATGGTGACAACATGGTTATACCAAAGCCCTAAAATTATACAGAGTGAATGATCCTTTCTGAAAGAAGGAATTTGTTTAAAGTTTTTAGAAATAAAGTTTCAGTCTATATAATTAGGCTTGAGATAAATTTTCACTATTGACTTAGGGTTGTGCAAATCTCCAAGCAGGAGATTGTGCTGATGTTTTATATGCCTTTGAGTGCAGAGCTCATTCATTATAGGTTAGGATTTCAAAGCCATCTTTAAAAGATACAAATCTTTCCCCAGTGTAAAAATGCAGGAGCAGAATGACCAAAATGAGAGGTGCAAATAAAAAATGTAAGCAATCTCCCATGCCAATACAATTTTTATCTAAAATGGTGATTCTTCTTTCTCCTCTCCCTTCTAGGAGTGAGGGTAATCATTATGAAAAAATAGAGAAATTAAGTTCATTGTTCATTGTGAGAGAACATCACGGAAAACAAAAGGAAAAGTCTAGCCTCTTTAATCAAGAAAATACAAATTAAAACACTATTCAATACCATGTGATTCTTATTTTGGCAGTAACCAATACGTCTGTTAATTCCATAGATTGTCGTAGTTAGAGAGCAATGGGACTCTCATATTCTAGTGGTGAGGATATAAATTGGTGTAATCTCTTTGGAAAATAGTTTGACTTACTTGGTAAAGTCCAACATGAACATATTCCACAAATATTTTCCACTTCAAAGATTATAAGTAGAAAAGTGCCAGTATTTTTTTTTTAGCCTACTAGGTAGGCCTTTTAGGATTGCTTTGTAGCATTGGGTCTACCCAGGTATGAGGTCTTCCTACCTCAAAACTTGCCCATTTGTGTGTGCACCTTGTGTCAAACCTCTATAGCCTGGATTTTTGTACTTCTTTCTTTCTCTTGTTAAAAAATTGTTCAGAGGAAGATAAAATCATGACTGGCATACAGAAATAAAGATGTATGTGTTAAAAAGAATTTATTTTATTCATATGTTATGAGGGAGCTAGGCAGATGTTATAATCAGTTCAAAGGAAGAGTCAAAGTAGCATAGCTTATGTGAAATAAAAGAATGTTGGGATGAATTGCAAATGGAGATGAAACTGGTTTTCTGCAGTGGGGAGGAAGTCAATTAGAATCATTACCAGACCGGACAGAATTTACGTATCTATCATTTGGAATTTAGAAAGAGTTGCAAAATGGCTCAAAGGGGATAAATAGGACTCTAATAATCTGATAACCCAGAAAGGTATTTTAAAGACAATGTGTACAGCTTTCTGCTGAAACAGAAACACCTTATCGATATACTAATTCAAATAGAATATTCTTTGGATTCCTCACACATATGTCAAGGAGAGCCAGACAGCTGGTACTCAGATAGAAGAAATGAACACTTTAAGTCGAAAGCCTGATATTCCAGATCCCTGTAAACACTCATGAGTTCCAATGAGGTAAAAGGTGCTGGAGCAACAGAAGTCCCTGTTAGAGAGTCTAAGATACCAGCTGCACATAGGAAGAGCTAGGAAGGTCTGATAAATGTAAAGAAGCCTGAACTTGGAATTAGAAGACCTGGGTAAGCCTCAGATCTTCCACTTACTAAATTTCTGATCTTGGGCCAATTGCCTTCTCTCTGGTTTTCTCCTCTGTGAAAAGAAAGAATTTTTATCAATGATTTTAAGTTCCCCCTCAGGATCTAAATGTTTACTAAAGGAGCCAGCCATTCAATTGCAATGACAGCCCTGTGGGAATGCCCAGGCATAGAGAGTTTTGACACAGGGCAGGGAAGATCTGTTTGTGAGTATGAGGAGAAACAACGGGATTGGGATGTCCTATGTCCCCCGTGTGCAGTGCAGAAGCCCCAAAATCTATGGGAAACTTGGGCAGTCAGTGAACAAAGAGAAGAGAAATGACAGAGATGAAAGGAAGTCACTAAAAACAACCTTCCACCATTTATGATTTTGCATAGAACTTACCTCTACCTTTAGCAATAATGTAAGTTTATCACCAAGGTTGGCTTTGTCTCCCTGCAGTTTACCTGTGTAAGTGCAATCGGGGTACACTCTAGAGGCAGAATCCCTTCCTTCCTCCTCAGGGGACTTCAATCTTTTCTCTTAAGGGCTTCAACTAATTGGATGAGGTCCACCCACATTATAAAGGGTAATCTGCTTTACTTTAATAATAATATTAATTCTCCTGACCTATAAACATGACGTTTTTCTCCATTTGTTTAGGTCTTCTTTTTTTTGCCAATGTTTTACAGTTTTCAGTGTACAGGTCTTGCACATTATCAGATTTATCCCTATTTATTTTACATTAAAATGCTATTATAAATTATATTTTTTCACTTTCAGTTTCTAATTGTTGCTGATTATGGAAGTACAATGATTTTTGTATGTTGATTTTTATCTTAAAGCCTTGCTAAACTAGTTACAGTAGCTTTTTTGTAGATTACATTGGATATTCTACACAAACAATTGTGTCATCTTCAAATTAAGACATTTCTACTTGCTCCTTTCAAACATAGATGTTATTGTTATTATTTTTTGTCTTACTGTACTGGCTAGGACATCTGGTACATTGTTGAATAGAAGTGATGAGAGTGGATATCTTGATTTGTTCCTAATCTTAGGAGGATAGCATTGAGCTTTTCACCGTGAAATACGATGTTTGCTGTTTTTTCATAGATATCTTTTAAAAATCAAGATTCAGAAAGCTGCCTCCTAGTTTGAGGTTGTTGAGAGTTTTAATTTTTTTATTTTTAATAAGAATTAGATGTTGGATTTTGTCAAATGCTTTTTTTCATTTATTAGGATCATATGCTTTTTCTCTTTAGCTTATTGGTATGGTATAAAGTCATTCATATTTCCCTGATTATTCTTTTAATATTTCTAGAAACTACAGGGTATCAGCAAGCTCATACCTGATATTGGTAATTTGTGTTTTCCTTTCTTTTTTTCTGATTTGTATGGCTAGAGGTTTACCAATTTTATTAACTTTCAGAAAACCAGCTTTTGGTTTCATCCATTGCTTTCCTATTTTTTATTTCACTTACTTCTACTTCAATCTATTATTTCCTTTATTCTGCTTACTTTGGGTTTAATTTGCCCTTCCTTTTCTAATTTCTTATGGTGAAGGTGAGGTCATGTATTTGAGATCATTCTTCTTTTCTGATAAGTGTTTAATGCTATACATTTCTAAATACTGCTTTAGCAGTATCCCACAAATTTTGATACATTGTATTTTCATTTTTACTTAATTAAAAGTACTTTCCAATTTCTTTTTTGATTTTTTCTTTGGCCTCTGGGTAATTCAGAAGTCTTAATAAATATTTGGGAATTTTCCTGATATCTTTCTGTTGTTGATGTCTAATTTAATTCCACTGTGGCCACAGAACATACTTTGTGTGACTTGAATATTTTTTAATTTATTAAGTTATGTTTTATGACCCAGAATATGGTATATCATGATAAATGTGTCATGTATACATGTCAGCACTTTGGGAGGCCAAAATGACAAATCACTTGAGGTTAGGAGTTCAAGACCAGCCTGGCAAAAGTGTCGAAACTCTGTCTCTACTAAAAATACAAAAATTAGCCAGGTGTGGTGGTGCATGCCTGTAATCCCAGCTACTCAGGAAGCTGAGGCAGGAATATCACTTGAATCCAGGAGGCAGAGGCTGCAGTGAGCTGGATCACACCATTGCACTTCAGCCTGGGTGACAGAGATGAGACCGTCTCCAAAAAAAAAAAAAAAAAAATTGTTAGGTAGAACCAGAGCTGTGTTAATGACTAATATTTCCTCACTATGAAATAAGATCCTTCTGAGTACTCTACCTATTGTCCTGTGAATTATGAGGTTAACTGGTTGGGCTGGCATAAGCAGCTGGTATTGCCAGCCCTTTGTAAGCATCAGGCACTGTTCCATCTAATCCTCTCAGATGGTTCTTTCCAGCCTTGGATAGTTTTTTCCTATGCATGTGCCAGTTAGTACTCTGCTGAATGCTTAAGAATATCCTCCACAGATCTCCAGAGTTCTCTTTCTCTTTAGCTCTCTCCCAGTTTTCTGTCCTGTAAATTCCAGCTGCCTAGATGGTAGCTGTCAACGTGTGGTAGTAGAGTCTGAAGTCTGATCAGTTCAGTTCAGTTCAGTTTTGCCCACGTTGTGTTGGAAGAAGTCGGGTCTAGTTCTTTACATGAATCAAAATAACCTAAGAAATAATCTAACTGACAATTGATGAGGAACACAGAAAGATTCCAAAATTTCTAAACACTTCTTTTCCTCTATAATTAAGTTGTCTTTCAGTAAATACAGAGCTCATCTTGCTTAGAGTCCAGGGCCACCTTCCCTCTTTACTCCTTCTCCATAGCGCCCTCAGTCTTTCCTACCTCTCTGTCTTTTTTTTTTTTTTTTTGAGACAGAGTCTTGCTCTGTCACCAGGCGCCACGCTGGAGTGCAGTGGTGTGACCTCGGCTCTCTGCAACCTCCGCCTCCCGGGTTCAAGCAATTCTCTTGCCTCAGCCTCCCGAGTAGCTGGGACTACAGGTGCGCGCCACCACGGCCAGCTAATTTTTTTGTATTTTTAGTAGAGACGGGGTTTCATCATGTTGGCCAGGATGGTCTCGATTTCTTGACCTCGTGATAGGCCCCCCTCGGCCTCCCAAAGTACTGGGATTACAGGCGTGAGCCACCGCGCCCAGCCTCTGTCTTCCCTTTAAGGTCCTGCTTCCTCTGGGGGAAAGCCTGGAAGTTCTTGGAGACCTGATAGACTTTGTTTCTGATTCTATACTGAAAAAGCAATGTTTGGTCATTACAGTTTCTTACACTTACATCCTTCACATTCTTCTGAGTGAAGCCGGAGCAAAGACCACAAACCTTGTTTTTGCTGACATGGATCAGGTCTCACAGGACAACTGTGGTACATTTAACAGAGTCTCTGTTTCTCTACTGTGTCTTACCAAAGACTTTAGTTCATTTGCACTAAATACATAAAAAAGGAGAAGGAAGGGAAATGAAAGCTTCTGCCTCAAAGGTAATATTCTTCAAGTTAAATAGGTTAAATAGGCCAAGAAATTAACCACTATTGATTTGATGAGGGATGTACCTGTATTCCAAACAATAGCATTTTGTTGGGGCCTCTCTATAAAGCGCATAATAAAGTGTAACATGGAAAACCCATTATTTCTAAACAAACAGAAGCTAAAAAGCTAAAAGAGATCAATTCTTGCCAAATCTCCAATTTTTTTTCAGGTGGAAAAATTTCATTCTTGTGTAGACAAATTTATCAGTCTTGTCTTTCTGGCAAGCAGTAGCATTTAACTTTACTCTTTCTTATTTTTTCCCCTTGCATCAAAAATTAAACTTCATTAGCTGTAGTCATATCAGTTCTTTAAAAATATTAATGACCTGGAAGTCAAGAGTTGGATAATAATTTTAGTCTCTGTCACTTAATTTGTCATCTTGGATAAGTCATTTTATATCATTCAGAGTGGTTTTTATTATCATTACTAGACAGAAGACTTGATGAGCTTGAGAGATCTCTTGTGATGGCTTTAAAATATGTCTACAAATTATTTGATATTCCTCCCTTTAAGAGGTGGAACTTCATTCCTCTCTCATTGAATGTGATCTGGACTTACTGTCTTACTTCTAAGGAATAGAAGAATAGAGAAGAAATGAGAGTATGCCACTTCTAAGCCTAGGTCACAAAAGACATTGCAAATTCTTCTCTTTCTCTCCCTCTCTGCCCCCGACCCCGACCCCAAGATCCTTTGTTCTGAGGGAAGCCATCTTCTATATAATGAAGCTACTCAGGCAGCCCTCTGGAGAGGACCATCTGGCAAGGAGCTGAGGCCTCTGCCAGCCGCGAGTGAGGAAGGGAGTCTTTCCACCAACAGCCGTGTGTGGGAGTCATCTTGGAAGTAGATCCTCCAGTGCCAGTCAGGCTTTCACATGGCTGCAGGCATGGCTGACATCTTGACTGTAATCTCATGAGAGACCCTTGGCTGGAAATGATAAGCTGCTCCTGAATTCCTGACCTTCAGAAACTGTGTGGTGATAAATATCTGTTTTTAAGGCATTAAATTTTGAAGTAATTTGTTATGCAGCAATATAAAACAAACATACCCCGGAATCTTACAGATCCTTCCAGTTTATGATTCCATAATTTAAATGCAGGAGGAGTACGTCTAGTTACCTGTTGCTTCCCAAACTGCTTTCCGAACTGCTTTGCCTGTTATATTTAAAAACTCTTTCTTGAACAGTCTGCATTTCATGCAATAAAGCATTTTAGACAGAAAAGTAAATGACATTTTTTGAATAGAGATATTTTTCAACTGGATATATACTATTTTGATAGCCTATGTGTTTTAATAAAAAGAAACTTTGGGAAATTTATGTCTTCCATAGAGTTCTGCAGCAGGAAGTGCTCTTTGGTGCTTGAGGGCCATCAGAAGTTATGTGGGGCCAGGTGCGGTGGCTCACGCCTGTAATCCCAGCACTTTGGGAGGCCGAGGTAGGCGGATCACTTGAGGTCAAGAGTTCAAGACCAACCTGGTCAACATGGCGAAACCCCGTCTCTACTAAAAAATATAAAAGTTAGCCAGGTGTGGTGGTGCATGCCTATAATCCCAGCTACTCAAGAAGCTGAGGCATGAGAATTGCTTGAACCCAGGAGGCAGAAGTTGCAGTGAGCCCAGATCACTGCGCTCCAGCCTGGGCAACAGAGTGAAACTGTGTCTCAAAAAAAAAGAAGTTATGTGGATTCCTTGACATTATATGTGATGTGTTGTGTTAAGAGCATTTTCTAAGATAGAATGTGTACAGCTTTTACTAGACTTTCATAGAGGCTTGAGCCCCATGTCTCTCTTCCTACCCAAGAAAAGGGTTAAGAACCATTTATCTGGCTCCTGTTCCCATTTGTGGAAAGTTAGGTACAGAGAGGTAAGTGAGAGAAAGTTAGAGACAGAGATCTTCTGACTCTCAACTCAGTGCTCAGACTCTAATATGTGAGATAAATTCTACTTACAAGAGGCAGCTCAGGAAGGTCTGGTTTTTACAATGCCCTCAAGTGTGCAGATTCTCCAGACAACTTTCACATTTATTATTTTGCTGTTGCATATCTTTTGCTTGTTTAACTCATCACGTTGCTTCAGGAAAGGGATAAAATGCATCTCCCCAGAAAACTCTCCCTTTCTGGTGGACCTTTTGGCTTGGTTCCTTTCAGATTAGCCTTTACATTGAAGTACACAGGAGCTCAGTCAAAGTGATTTATCAACACGGTACCTGCTAGAATCCAAAATTATTCCATGAAGGAAACACATTAGTTTTTCTGACTTGATTACTATAGATATGTCACTTATGTGTTTCTTCACTATATTTTGAAAACTACCTCTTTGCATTTAGTACTGTTACCCATCTCTTTCTGAACTAAGCCAGATATGAATATTATTTTCGTAATAAATTAAGATATTTTGGTTGATGAACTAAAAATCAAGTTAAGTTCTAATGTTAATGTTCAGGATATATTCTGCCTCTTTAGAAATTAACAGTTGCTAAGAAACACCCACAGATGTCTGAAAAATAAGTATAAATCTTTGACTGGTGAACTGGAATAGATCTTGCATTCCTCTTATATCTTTCAAGGTGCGGGTCATTCATTAGATTCTTTAAATACTTCATCACCAATAACATTGAGCATTCACTGTAAGCAAGCCTGGGCTACTTAAAGCCAGCGGAGCCCATGTTGTAAATAGCTGGTCCTAAATCTATAGGAAATCCTGATTTTACCACGGACTTTTCTCACCCCAATAGATTTGCCAGCTATTCTCACCATCCCCATGGGCTCCAGGACAGTCTTTTTGTTGTGACCAGAGTCGAGTCAGAGAAACCACAACCAAAACTACAATCCTGGAGAACCTGGGGCTGAAGAATCTGTGCTGGTGTCAGGTGTCATGAATTGTCCAGAGAAAGGTCTAAGCTTGACTCCTGGCTGTCCCTCCTCCCACTTAGCTCAGGAAGATATCTGCTGTGAGCAGGTTCCTGAGTTCTGTCAAATGATCTAGCATCATCTGGTCTTGGCCACTGTTCAGGTTCAGAGAGCACTGTTCCTCCTCCCCAAAGGTGAAAACAGAAACTCAGAGCCTTAGAAATAGTCCCAGAATTTCTGAATGCAAATGTTTCCAGCAAATTCAGCACTATATCCTAACTTGTGAAATAATCTTGTAGCAGGAAGATAAAGTTGAATGACTCAAGTACTGGTCAGGAACTCTTATTTTTCCATAAACAGAAAGATACGGATATATTTGGCAGGGGGAAGGGATATATTTCACATTTCGGTGATTATTTTAAAAAGTAAAAACCACTCTATATTTAAAAGTAATTTCAAAATAGCAGATTAGTCACTTTTGAGGAATGGCAGGAAAATCCTTTGACAAGGAAATTAAGTTTGTTTTGAAATTTCCAAGGGATTGAACTTAATTACAGATGGCAGCAAAGAGCAGAGAAAAAACTTGCAAGTTTTCTAAAGAAAAACTAAGGTGAGATTTTCTAAAAGTGTAATATACTCGAAAAGTTATGTATAATATATATATCGTGTATATGTTTATATATTATATATTCATATATTATACATATTATATATATATATATATATATATATATATATATTTTTTTTTTAAGTTTTGAGACAAGATCTCCCTGTGTCACTCAGGCTAGAGTGCAGTGGTGTGATCATGGCTCACTGCAGCCCCAAACTCCCAGCCTCGAGCCATCCTCCTGCCTCAGCCCCCAAGTAGCTGGGACTACAGCCACATGTCACTGTGGCTGGCTAATTTTTTTTTATTTTTTGCAGAGATGGGGTTTTACCCAGGCTGGTTTTGAACTCCTGGGCTTAAGTGATCCTCCCACTTTGATGTCTCAAAGTACTGGGATTACAGGAATGAGCCACTGTGCTTGGTACTTTAACAAGTTGTATTTTTTAAAAACAGGGAGAATAAAGGAGAAGAAAGGAAAGGGGAGGAAAAAACCCTTTTGATAAAGATAGAGTTCAGGACGTACTACCCCAAAATATGGCACCTTGGCATTCGAGAAAAGAGCAAAGACAGGAAAGTGACTCTTACCTTCTCTTGCCCTTCTCCCCTGAAGCAGGTCATACAATCTAGGAAGGACTTTTTGACCTTTCCCTGAAGCAGATCATAAGACCCATATGTGACCCACTCTTTTTCTCCTATACCCAGAGAAAAGGAGCATCCATATCTCTGAAGACATAAGGACACAGAGAAGAATGTGAATAAACAGGCCTTGCTAAATTCCCTCAGTTTATTACCAGTATGGTAATAAACTCTTTTTTCAATTCTGTTTCTCTACAATTATTCACTTCTTCATCAAAGTTGGCATAAAAATACACAAGTCTAACTGTTCAGGTTTTCATTTCCTCATGAAGCCTCCAGTGTCACTTAAAACTTACGTTAAATGAATTTGTATGCATTTCTCTTGTTAATCTGACTTTTGTTATAGGGGCCTCAGCTGTGAACTTGGATGGGTGAGGAAAATATATTTTTCCTGGCTGGACGTGGTGGCTCACACCTGTAATCCCAGCACTTTGGGAGGCCGAGGCGGGTGAATCACTTGAGGTCAAGAGTTCAAGACCAGCCTGACCAACATGATGAAACCCCATTTCTACTAAAAATACAAAATTAGTGGGTGTGGTGGCGCATGCCTATAATCCCAGCTACTTGGGAGGCTGAGGCAGGAGAATTGCTTGAACCCAGGAGGAGGAGGTTGCAGTGAACTGAGATTGGGCCATTGCACTCCAGCCTGGGCAACAAGAGTGAAACTCCATTTCAAAAAAAAAAAAATGATATTTTTCCTTCCCTATAATGTTCTTCTTTGAAACTCTTTCATCTGAAAGTTTAGAAGTTCACTAAAATCAAGTAATTTTAGGAAACAAATGTGGTTTTCATGATTGCATCAAGAAAACACACCTCCCCTATACCTTGAATAAGATGAATGGCTCAGCAGAATCAATAGTGTTAGGCTGTGATCACTTCTGCTATCTGCAAATTGCTTTAGATGGGACTTTGCAGAGTCAAAAGGTATACAGTGGAATTTATTTTTCTAATAGTAATACTAATATTTAAAATTACTTTGACTAGGAGAGTTGTCTAAATTTCAGCCTTCTGAAAGGATTACATATTTTGATTTTGCATGTGTAAGACACCAAGTATGCACTGAATATGAATTATTCTGCAATTGCAGAAAATATGAAAGTCAGTAAGAACCAAGTTGATCAGTATAAATTTTGTATCTTTTACTACCTACTATGGTATTATTGGTGCTCGACAAATATTTACTGTTAAAAAAGAAGGTGTGTGAACGGTGCCGAGTAATTCTACTATACTGACTCCAATGATGACTGAAAACGCTTCACTTCACTCTTTTCTTTTGCAGGTATTATTACTTGGCATTCAGAGCACATCAAACACCTCTTGCTAGCAAAGAGAGCTGTGTGGCTATCTTGGAAAAATCCAGATTAGATCACTGGGTGCTGGGAAAAACAAAGGTACTTCTTTCTTTATTGTTCAAATTGTCGAGTATGATTTCTTTGTCTCTTGGTCATGAATGGCTCTGTAAGTCACGTAGCTTGACAAACAAGACCTCAACCTAACAATGATCTTTGCTGGTCTTAAGTCAAGGTGTTGGAGACCTTAGGGACTAGAGAAGGAAGGTTTGCCTCCTGTTCTGTATGTAATTTGAGAGCTGTTTAGCATTTCTAGAATGAGATCTTTGAGCTCATTTTAAAATGTTGTTTTTCTCAGTGCTGCTTATTCCAGGACCACAGGTAAATACACAAATCATGTTAATGGCAGTGATGAGTTTCTAGTAGAGTTTGGTCCATTTTTTTCCATTGGGCTCACGTTATATGCTGTATGGCCTGATTATTAGTCTTAGTATGTATAGTTTTTCATTTGGGAGAACATCATGTTCCCATAGGATCCCAGGTTTTATTTTTGTTTTTTGTTTTTAAAGACAGAGTTTTACTCTTGTTGCCTAGGCTGGTGTGCAGTGGTGTGATCTCTGCTCACTGCAACCTCTGCCTCCTGAGTTCAAGTGATTCTCCTGTCTCAGCCTCCTGAGTAGCTGGGATTACAGGTATGCACCACAATGCCCAGCTAATTTTGCATTTTTAGTAGACATGGGGTTTCTCCATGTTGGTCAGGCTGGTCTTGAACCCCTGACTTCAGGTGATCCACCTGCCTCCCAAAGCGCTGGGATTACAGGCATGAGCCACTGCGCCCGGCCCAGGATCCCAGGTTTTTATGGTCCACCCTGATAGTCTGAGTGTTGATGGCAGCACTGCTCCTCCTCAGCAGAAATTAGATGAGTGTGGATCATCCATGTACCTCGCCCTCTGAACTTCTACTGTTGGCTGGGCCAGTCCTCTTGGTTAGCACTTTTATCAGAGGCTATGCGGAAAGAGAGTAGACAGAGCTCAAACTGAGAAAATGGAACTCCTGACTGACACAACACAGGCCCGGAGAGCATCTGGAATCACCAAAACCCTGTTGACCTCACTATCTGTTTCCATCAGTGGCTCAATCTTAGAAGGGGAATTGTGTTTACCCACAAGAAGTCAGTGATGTGAGCATAAGTCACATCACTATGAACTTTATTTATATAATTGTTTTAATATTTTCACTTCGAATATGCTGTAATAGAGTGAATTTCTGTTGAGGAACCCACATGTAATGTTAAAACTAATGTCTTGTTTCAGGTTTTTCTCAAATATTATCATGTTGAGCAATTAAATTTGCTACTTCGAGAAGTCATAGGCAGAGTGGTCGTGCTACAGGCATATACCAAGGGGTGGCTTGGAGCCAGGAGATACAAAAAAGTCAGAGAGAAGAGAGAGAAGGGAGCCATTGCCATCCAGTCAGGTAAATGGTCCAGTTCTCATAAATACTGCCCTGAGTATTGGCATGTCATTCAGCACTGGAGAATACTCACCTGTTGCTTTTCTAGGTTGTTTCCTTCCCCTCTCCTCCCCTCACTCTCTCCCTCCCTCCCTCCCTCCCTCCCTCCCTCCTTCCTTCCTTCCTTCCTTCCTTCCCTCCTTCCTTTTTTTCTTCCTTGCTTTAGCAAATGTGTATCAGTGCCTACTACACAGGTTCTGTGCTAGGTGCTGAAATCACAGCCATGAACAAGACTGTGTAGGAGTGAAAGAAACTTTCTTTCCGTGTCCTAAAGTTTTGATAATTTGAGTCTATAAAACAAACTGCCAAAGACAGATTAACAGGAGAAAAGACATACAAATGTATTAAAATGCAAGTCATAAAAAGTATAAAACTCAAAGAAAGGCCAGATGGTTGAAGCTTAAATACCCTCTTCACAGGGGAGAGGAAGTGGAGGCTATAGATAATTTTAAGGGAAGATTAAAGATTTGGGGGGGAAAATGAATGGGCCTAAGGAACAGACAATAGCCTGGGACACAGTTCATCTGACCCCTGGGTGGTATTTATTCCAGCCTCCTTCCTGCCGTATGCATCAGTTTCCCCTGGTTGATGAGATGTCTGGGGAAGGGATTCACACAGTTGAATATCTTCTGGAGGATCTAGCCTTTTGATAGATAGGGGGAGTTCAGAGAAAGCTCTTCCCTGCATTTGCTGCTATCCAGGTGCTCTAAGTTTGAAGTCCAAAGCAGCATATTTTGGGGTATCATTATCTGAGCCCCAACAACTGCCTTGGTCCCTGATTTGTGGTAAGCAAACAAGGCTTTACAACATGAGTGGCAAGATACATAGTGGCAGTATAAATGAACCAATGACATAAAGCCCCGTTCACACAGACGTGCTGCATCGCCCAGAATGACTGAGATAATGTGCACTTTAGGTCCATGGCCGGGTTTTCAGTATCAGAGTTACTAATGCCATTTCCAGAAGGCTTTTCTAGTCCAGAGGGAACTTATAAACCAAGGGAACAAGTTGCTAGTCACTTCCATGTGCCCTGCCTAGTCAGTGCCTCTTTGTTTACATACATGTGTCTTCAGTGTTACACGCAACATTCAAGTTCCTGTGCAATAGACAAATGATCATGAAAGCGCCAGATCTTGAACAAAGTGGATGATTTCCCTTATGCTCTCATAGCCCAGAATCCTAATGTGCCTTAGTCTGTTCTGGGCTTCATGAGCTCACCCAGCAACTTGGAGACTTGCGACGCTCAGACAGAGATGGGAGGAACGAAGAGAGACGTGACGCTCCTCGTGGGTGGCTTACTGCCCCAGTGTTGTATCTAAAGGGCTTAACCGCCTTCACCCCGAGAGTCCCTTCCTCTTTTCTCTCCTTTTGCTCCACTTTCTTCGTTGCCTTTTCCCTTCCCACTGCACATCTTCCTCTCCCTCAGCATACCCCTTTGCACAGGGTTCATCCACAACAAATGACAGTGTCGTGCTACCTATTATTTATCTTGACTCCTCTCTTTCTCTTCAGCTTTCATGTTTATATTTTTCTCCCAAATAACAGATTTTGAAAGGCTCAGGCTATTCCAGTTCCTTCCAGCCATCCCTCTCAAACCCCTTGCCCTGCCTCGTATCCCCAAGTCTTGAAGACAGCTTTCTCCAGGGATTAGAATGACAGGAAACCATCTCACCTGGAGTAGGGGTCCCACGTGACTTATCACTGGAACCCAGAGTGTTCTGGAAATCACTGCCTGAACAAAAGCAGCCCCTCAGAAGCATCTTCAAAGCCAGGCTGTGGGAACAGAGAGGCCTCTCTTCTTGCCATAGCTCACGTACCTCTGCTTATTTTGTTCAGCGAGAAAACAGAAGGGAGGATTTGCCAGGCGATAGATTGGAGGGGAAAACAGCTTATATCAATTCTCTGGCACGTTCTTAAATCAATGTCATTCCTAGCACATGGTTTTATGTTTTTAGCCTGGAGAGGATATGATGCTCGGAGGAAATTTAAGAAAATAAGCAACAGAAGGAGTGAGTCTGCTGTTCATATTCAAGCAGGTAATTAGAACGTCATTTTCACAGTTTCCACTTGAAAATATTCTGTGACTCAGTTCCTCTGAGCGTAGAAAAGCTGAAAGGTTAATGATTCAGGAGCACTGGAATGCGTCAAGAATCCTGGGAGACAGGGGTCCCCGTGCTAGTTCCAGCCCTCCTTGTGTGATGACCATGATGCTAGCAGTGAGCGTTTGCTGTCTGCCGTACTTGGCTAAGGGTGCTCTGACTAGGTTCTCTTGTATACCCGAGATTAGAGAGGAGGAAACAGAGGCACTGAGAAGTGAGGGGGTTTGTCCACCCTCATACAGCTCATCAGTCACAGAGCCAGCGTTTGAGCACAGGCTGTTTGGACAGAGTCCGCATTGCACATCGCCGGCTGAACAATACCCTTTTCCTCTTGGAGTCACATGTCCCTCATCTGTTAAATGAGAGCACTGGTTAAAATGGTCCAGAAGGAGGCTGGGCATGGTGGCTCACCCCTGTAATCCCAGCACTTTGGGAGGCTGAGATGGGCGGATCACCTGAGGTCAGGAGTTCGAGATCAGCCTGACCAACATAGTGAAGCCCTGTCTCTACTAAAAATACAAAATTAGGCAGGCATGGTGGTGCATGCCTTTAATTCCAGCTACTCGGGAGGCTGAGGCAGGAAAATTGCTTGAACCCAGGAGTGGAGGTTGCAGTGAGCCGAGATTGTGCCATTGTACTCCAGCCTGGACAACAAGAGCAAAACTCTGTCTCAAAAAAAAAAAAAAGGTCCAGAAGGTACCTTCCAGTTTTGAAATTCTCTAATTATATGTAAGACCTGTCTCTCAGCATCACAGAAGAGGAATCACTCAGGGGGTTTCCCAGCAAACTGAGTTTCCAAAGTCCAAGTCTGTATGTGGCTACCACGGTCCTCTGGGCACCATGGCATGAGCACATGGTGACTCTTATGGCTCACCTTGTCCTTGGCAGCCTGAGAGGTGTGAGCTATGGTTTCTGACTCATCCATCACTTCTCTGGCTCTTCAGTCACTCTGCTGTTCTGCAAATGGCAGTGTCTAATGTGGGTGCCTGCCTGGGCTCCCTCCCTCATGTAAGACTGCATATTCCTAATCGAGGCTCTGGAAGAAACAGACCCCTGAGCTCCAGGAGCCACAAGAAATTGGAGACAGAATGAGAGGAATAGCCAGGCCAGTAGAAAGACTCAGCAGCAGGGAGAGGGCTAGGATTTCACATACAGCTGCGCTTGAAGTAACCCCTTAAATAAAACAGCTGCAACCTTTTCAAAGAGGTCCCTGCCCAGAACCTGGCTCCAAGTAAACTTCTCAGAGCTCTTAGACCACTATAGAAGCCTGACGTCTTCATTCAAAACTAAAATAGTTGGGAGGAAAGGGTGCTATTAAAATGTAAATGTTAACTTTTAACACCATCCCCTAGGAATTCTAAGCTCTACAACTTCAAAGCCTCAGGACGAGGGATGCGATTCTTGTTACAGCTTAAGAGAGAACTCAAAGCGCATCATTTGTTCCCTACTTGCCTGCGTTCCAACACACACAGACACACACACCCCACTCTCCATGTGTTTTAAAATTTAAACTTGTTTGAGCTTATTTATTGTTGCCCCACTGAGTTCAGTATATAGGAATCATAAATCCCATTTTCCCTAAGTGAAAATCATCTTTAGAGTGCTCCCTGTTTTGCACTGTTAATGCCAAGTGAATGCTGCTGTAAAACAGAAATGGGTCCGCTTCTTCATCATATCAGGACAGTAATGATTGTATCTTTTCAGTGGAGCACCTGTGGGGTAGCTGCCACGGAAGGATAATGTTGCTCAGCAGAACTATAAAAAACACATTCCTTTAAGGGTGTCTGCCTTTTTTTTAGCCTTGAAAGCACCCCATGGGACTTTAGAGAACACAGTTCTTTAAGGGTGCCTCCTTTTTTTTTCAGCTTTGCAAGCACCTCCCGTTTCTTAGCTTTGCCACCAAGTATTCTTGCCTGTCAAGTGATATTGGGAACTTCCATTAAGTGAGTCTGCAGGGGCTTAGATGGGCATGAAGGCGGCACTAACACCACCTCTGCCCTCTCACAAGTAGCATGGCAGCCAGAGCAAAAGCAGACAGAATCTGCCCTTTGGCCAACACCACGGACAGGAACTGATGAGCTGGTTTTGTGTTGGTGGTAAAGGCGCATGAATAGGGTAGCAATGTTTGCAATTTCGTGGGCAGTTTACTTTTACTTGGGAATATTTTCCTTATCTTTAGATTTGAAGGCATGGTTGCATTTATCTAAAAAGCAAAGCAATTCATTCGGACTTTTCTGTTTGGAGTTGTGGTCTTCCCAAACATAGTCTCATTACAAGCCTCTCTCCATCCCATAGGACATTTCTGAGTAGAAGGGGACCCGGATACAGCGGTTCACCACTTTGGGAGCCGGCAGGAAGTGGCTGAGGGATGTTACCATAACATGACCATTTCTGGTTGTTTTCTAAGGTTATTCTCTAATTCATTATTTTCTCAACAAATCATTTCATTTGCAATTTAGATTCTGTGGAATGCATTTGTATTTCTAGTTCTGGCCCATAGTATTTTCTTAAGTGGTGTTGCTAAGATGTGTTATATGTATTTTTAAAAGAGCAGCCCTTGAAATTTAGGAAGCATTTGGCCTACATGTTGCTACAGAGCAGCGCATATTGAAATTTGTTTTCCTTTCATCTCCTTCCCAATAAAAGCAGCCGTGCGGCTTATCCCTTTAGCTTCCTCAGAACTTCCTTTCAGAATTCCCGATCTATTACGGCACATTCACATACCAGAAACAAGATGCCTTTTCATGCTGTCAACCTTTTTCATCTGAAATGTAAATTAATTCTTGCTGGTATGCCTTGACAGAGATCAAAGTCAGGGTATTAACCTTCGCGGGCTTTCGTAAGGACCGGGCGGCCACTGTTAGGAACTCTGTGTCCTTGTTATGGGGCCCTCCTCCAGGCAGCCCTCAGTCTAGGAGCCACCATTTCAAAGGCTCAGAGTCCTTTGTAAATGTCCTCATCATTACTTTAAACTGGGTGAGAAATGCTCTGCCTGGCTAATTACTGAGAGACAGTGCTCCTTTTAACTGTGGGCCCTTCACTCTGATTCCAGGAGCGGAGCGGGTTTAAGAGGTGCTGACAGCCACTGGTCTTGGTGTGACTAAGGGAGGGACAAGGTTCCAGATCGGAAACCTCTTCCCTCACTCAGTGGGTCATTTCTCGCCTGTCAGTCTTTGAGGTGGGCCACATTTGCATTTTCCAAATAAACAGATGCCTTTCAAATACATGAGCTGGTGCTCTAAAGATCTCTGTGGGCCGAAACAGTTCACCAGCCAGTGCGCAAATGCTGGAAGAGAAAACAAAGGGAAAAAGTACCCTGGGTACACAAGGATACATTTCCTCTGTGTATAACACTGCACAGTCAATAAAGGGCCTTTATGAGATGGAGAGGGAAGAGGGGCAGGGGAGAGAGTACGGGAGCCTGAGCAAAGGTATTGTCAGTCAGTTTCTTTTTTGGGGGCTGGGGGGGTGGGAAACAACTTGGAGTATCACCTTGTTAAGAAGTGGCACGTTGCATTGTTTTTAGTATTGGTTAATTCTGACAATGGGTTCTTGCACAGGAAAACACATTCCTTTAAATGCCAAATAATTAAAATACATACTTGTTAAAATCCGGAAAAAAATGTACGTGTTAGTGTTCAAATAGATGGTATGTTCTAAGTAAAAACTAACAGTGACATTGATTCCATGACTAATCTATTTTTTAATTACCTTATGTTTCAGAAATTGAACCTAACTACATTTATTCAACCAAAAAATGCTTACATTCCTCAGTGAAAATTATCAAAACAAACTGCAAGGGATTTTTTGAAAAACCTACATGTAATCATGTCATGTCGCATTCGTTATTTTTTCTAAAGCCCTGGCTTTACAACGGCCCCTCTAATTCAGGATCCGTGTTTTTAGATGACAGCAAAGTTTTGGGCCTCCGGGTCTCAAAGGGGAAACGCCTTTTGCCCAGGGGACGGTGGAGCCCTGGGGGCTAGCGGCGCCTCCCAGGAGGAGTGGTCTTCCAGCACCCACCTCGCTGCTTCTCCCGCAAACACGGAGGAGTCCGAGAGCCACTGGTCTATGGCACAGTTTCATCTAATTGCCTCAGTGCTGTGGAAACTGTTATTTTCTCTTTCTCTCTGTTCTTGGATCAGCTTCCTACATACTCCCCCCTTGGCCCTGCCAGCAACACGGATGTTATCAGAAGGTAACAACAGCTCTAACAGTGACGGCCCTTCTCCTCTGCTCCTTGGGGAGAGGGCTTTTCCCCGCATCAGCAGGGACTCTGACAAGGCCGGCAGGGCGCCTTCCTTGAGCCTGTGAACAGGCATTTTAAGCCACCGCAGCTGGAAACCACTGGGCACGTCATTCGATGCTTGCAGAGCAGAGTTGCTTTAAATGCTGCCTCTAGAAGAGAAAGCAAACATCGTATCCAGACAGCCTGACCCTACATTGTCATAGAACCAAGTTTTTAGTGTTTAAAGCTGCCTGAACTTTTAAACTCTTTCAGTGCAAGGCTTTTTTCTAGCCTTTTCAAAAGGCTGTTTAAAAGGCTGTTTCCTGGCTGGGTGCGGTGGCTCACGTTTGTAATCTCAGCACTTTGGGAGGCCGACGTGGGCAGATCACAAGGTTAGGAGTTCAAGACCAGCGTGGCCAATATAGTGAAACCCTGTTTCTATTAAAAATGTAAAAATTAGCCGGGCTTGGTGGCATGCACCTGTAGTCCCAGCTACTTGGGAGGCTGAGGCAGGAGAATCGCTTGAACCTGGGAGGCAGAGGTTGCAGTGAGCCAAGATTGGGCCACTGCACTTCAGCCTGAACAGCAGAGTGAGACTCTGTCTCAAAAACAAAAAAGCTGTTTCCTTTAGCATTTTGTTGGTGGGTTGGCAACTTGTAGGTGGCTATAATTTCCTAGAACTAAATTTCCAGATATATCCCTATGTGTGTAGGACAACTATATTTAAACTGGGATATTCTTTCTTTCATTCATTTACTTAACTACTATTTGTTAAGTACCTACTTTATGGTGGGGCTCCCGTGGTAAACAATGAGATTTAATTTGGGGCTTCAAATTCTCCCAACTCTAATACAGAGGGCTCTAAAATATGCTTTCCCTTAAAGGGATGCTGTTTGAATAAATCATGTACTCTGTATTTTGCCAACACTCATTGGAAAGGAGTTCTGTGAAATCTAAAACAATACAAAGAGTAAAAAGTATTATAAAACACAGCCAAAGGTATGCATTGAAATGACCCATGGTTCTTGAAGGTAGAAATGACTGCAGTAGGTATTTTTCACCCTGATAAAGCTGTCCATAAGTAGACTGTTGATCAGCCAAACAAGAAGGGGAATGTACGTAAATGCACCACTGAGAGAAAAGGCCCATTGTGAACAAACAGAAGGAAAACAAGCTTGCCCTTTGTCACTCTTTTCTGTGTCTCCATTTGTAGTTCTACCTCTATTTCACTTTTTCTTCCCTCATTTCATTTCTATTTCTTAGAAAGATCCCTGGTCATTTCACACAAAAGCTTACTTCGTCAAAGTGAGAGTCTTTCTCAGAGGAAGTACAGGTGTGAGAGAAGACAAAATCCAAAAACTCCTCTTGGACTTGGGCAGGAGGCAGCTGCCTCTCCTTTCCTGGTGTTTTCCATAGCCACGAAATAGCAATGAAACATCTGGGGGAAATAATTTACCTGGTGCACCTGAGCTTGAGATGCACTGTGAATTGCAAACTAGTCCCCTACCGCCGCCTTCTAAACCTTTGTTTAACGCAAGACAGGATGCCCTTCAGTCCTAGGCAAGGGTCCTGCTCAGTGCACTCTCCTGCTATCTTGGTTTCCCTAGCTCTCCCATATGTGAGAACTGGGGCTGATTTCTTTCTCTCTCTTTTTTTTTTTGAGATGGAGTCTCACTTGTCACCCAGGCTGGAGTGCAACAGTGCGTTCTCTGCTTACTGCAACCTCCGCCTCCTGGGTTCAAGGGATTCTCCTACCGCAGCCTCTCGAGTAGCTGAGATTACAGGCATGCACCACCACACCCAGCTCTTTTTTTAGTAGAGACAGGGTTTCACCATGTTGGCTAGGCTGGTCTTGAACTCCTGACCTCAAGTGATCCGCACGCCTCAGCCTCCTAAAGTGCTGGGATTACAGGTGTGAGTTATCACGCCCGGCAGGCTTAACATATCTTGTAGGGGGAAATGTTTAGGGGGCAAGCATTGTGATTTACTTTAGGAAAACGTGCTTTGTCGTACAGGGCTTAGAGCAAGTGGTTTACTGCAGACAGAGGACGGCCTGTGGCTTCGAGGTTTCTGACAAGAAATGAGCTCTGCCAAACCTTTGTTTGGCACAAACAATAGAATTCTTGTCATGGCATAGCTTGGAATGCACAGGAATCTCCTTTGCTATGGAATAAAATTATTGCCCATGCTAGGATTAAATAAACCAGAGAGCAGAATACTGTTTACCTGATGCAGGGAGGAAGCTGCAAAGTCATTGTGGGCTTGAGGTCCGCTTGTGCCTATTATGATATCATTTGGCATGATACAAAAGTATGCGTCAGGTGAAACTTTTGTGCAGCAGTAGGCACCCCTAGAACTCAATGTTAAAACTTCAGAGGATGCCCGTGGTTAGAGCCTATTTGGAATCAGTTTTCTCCATTATGAGCCTTGTTTAGAGCTCCAGACTCTGACCGTAAAGAAATGGTGCCTGAAAAGGTATCTTTACCACCTCACCACAGAATGAAACAACGTGACGATCAATAACACACTTGAGTTGCCTTTACTCTGTCTCTAAAAATTTTCATGTAGAATCATAAAATATGTGATTACATTGTATAACTCTTACTAGTTGTTTAGACTGTCACCACATAATAGTCAAGAAACATTTAGGGGAAAACTAACTGGGCTATGGCAAGGATAATCATGCTATTTTTCTGCAAAAGAGTCTTGCAAATAAAAAGGCAGGCTTTGTTTTACCCCTTGACAGATGAACCAGGAGCACAGAGAGTTTAAATAAGTTGTGTCTCCCCTTATGTGTTCTGCAAGTGTAAGCACGGGTTTCAGAGCCTCTTCAGACCCTTCGCTCAGTGCTGTTTCCAGTAGGCCATGCCCTGCCATTGCTTTAAATCTTGAATATGGCGCATCGGACACAAGGCACCAGTCAAAGCTTTGGAAAGAGTTAATATACTGTCCAAACGTGGAGTTTAGAGTCAAACAATGGACTTTAAATGATGGCTATGCCAACATTTCCCATGTAGTTTGGGGAAAATTACTTAACTTCTGAGCCTTAGTTTTCTCAGCTGTAAAATGGGACTCATTAAGGCCTCATCCTAAGGACTGCTGTGAAGATGATAGGAAATATATGCAAAGCATCCTGCACAGTACCCAGCACATGGTACATATTCACCAAACGAAATGTTACTTCCCTCTCTGTACTCCCTTCCTAAATGTGAACTTCACTAGGAAAAAAAAAAGTCTGAAATACTGTTCTATGGAGGACATAAGAATGTTGTAACTTCAGGCCAGGCACAGTGGCTCATGCATGTAATCCAAGCACTTTGGGAGGCTGAGGTGGTTGGCTCACTTGAGGTGAGTAGTTCAAGACCAGCCTGGCCAACATGACGAAAACCCATCTCTACTAAAAACACAAAAATTAGCTGGACATAGTGGCGCAGCCTGTAATCCCAGTTACTTGGGAGGCTGAGTAGGGAGGGTTGCTTGAACCCAGGAGGCTGAGGTTGCAGTGAGCCAAGATCACACCACTGCACTCGAGTCTGAGCGACAGAGTGAGACTCCGTCTCAACAAAACAAAATTAAAATGCTTTAACTTCAAAAAGATGAAATAGTTTCTTTCAGTTTTGGAGAAAAATAGTACCTGTCAAATCTCAAATTTGATTACAGTAAAATCTTCATAAAAAAGATAATTTTTCAAATCTTATGTCTTGTTTGTTCAACAGGGAAAAATTAGAATACAGCAATCACATGTGAGAGATTTCAAGTGGTTTTTGTTTTTGCAAAGAGCTGTGCTCCATTCATGCTGAGAGCTTGATTCATTTGTATATATAAATTTTCAGGAACCACAAAATTGTTAAGACTTAGGTGATGTCCTCCTGACACCATTTTTCTTCCTCACTAGTTTGAGGCTCTTCTTCAACTCATTCTGAAAGATAGCAAGTTCCCTTGTCCCCCTGCTTCTGTAAAGCCAGAAATTCTAAAATCTAGGAGCTAAATATCTCCCAGATTTGTTGCCTTCTGGTGTGGAAAGCAAGTTTCCTTTCAGATGTCTGAAGAGTTGGAAGATCTTGGTGTACCTATCATGTTTAACCCGCAGTGACGGGTGATTGGCATAATAACAGCTGAGCGACAGCCGTTTGGCCGGGAGTTCAAACCTCAACACGATGAGCCATAGCAGGATCACGGTTTGATTTGCTGTGGCCATGAAGTCTGAATCACTGAATACAGAGGCAGAGGCAAGGGTGACAGCTGGTAGCCATTCTCGTCAATAGAGTTGTGACGGTTGAGATGTACAAGTAACTAGAGCCTGCTAATTTCATAGACGTTGAGCCAAGTACTTAGTGTCAAAACCAGCTATGGTCAATGGTGCAAATGGTTGTGAAAAGTCCCTCATCAACAGCAGGGCTCTCCCCATCAGACTCTTTCCTCCTGATGGATTAGAAGCAGATTGGATCTTGCTTTCTAGGAATAGATCGAGTTTGAAGAAAAGGAGACCTTATTTTTTAAAATTCTAGTAACTTCTTAAAAGTCAAATGTATTAAGTGTAATTTACAGTTAAATTCAGTTTGATAAAACTGGATCCCCTCCACAACCAAGAAAAAGAACATTTCCAAAAAGTTTCCTTATGCCCTTCCTGACGCCCACCCCCACTCACCCTCAGCCCCTGATGACCACTAATGGGTTTTCTGTCCTATAGCCTTGCCTCTTCCAGAGTTTTGTCCCTACTCTCTTGACTCTGTAAATGGAGTCATATGATTTGAAACTTTTAAGTCTGGCTTTTTTCACTGACCATAATGCTTCTGAGATTCATCTGAATGTTGCGTTTATCAGTAGTTCATTTATTTTCATTGCTGAGCAGAATTTCAGTGTATGGATGTGCCACAATTTTATTCATTTACCAGCTGAAGGACATTTAGATTGTTTCCAGTTCTTGGTAATTATGAATAAAGTGCTACAAACATTTAGAGCATTTTCCTTTTAAGTAAAATATGTAAGAAAGTAAATAACTTTGCTTCACAGGAAACCAGAACTGTAGGAGCCGGAATGATCCTAGAGGTGGGAGTTGTTTTCTTCTTGATTAGCTGACAGACAGAGTTATGTTATACTTTGCAAAGCAATTTATAGTCTATTCAAAGCACTTTCACTCACCTTGCTTCCCATAATTATTATAATAACCCTGAGAAGTAGGCTAGGAATCTTGCTTCATTTTACAGATGGAAGCTAGGAAATCACCTGTAATCCAGACTTCCTAATCCTTATTTGCTGTCCTTCCTTCCAAACATTTTCTCAGTGTCCTGTCTGTGCAGAACATTCTGCTAGGTTATTTTGGGGTACCCACAAAATTTTTTTTCCCATCAAGAAGGAGCAGTCTTACATGGAATCAAACCGACCCCCAACTGGCCCAGGCTTGAGAGGAGTACAAAACTGGGCCACTTAACACAGTCACAAGAAGCGAACAGTCTTTGAAGCCACCAGAAGCAGGCAGGATGTAAATTTTAAGAAAGAAATCCAACCTGAAGCTGGTGAGAGTCAGATGAGAACGGATTGACGGTCCCTAGATGATCAGAGGGAAGGGGAATTCCCCAGACAATGCTGTTCCAGGACAAGCAAGAAACTGATTTCCAGAATAATGGAAAACTTCCCTCCTTGGCTTCCAAGTTGGGGAAAACAGTTACTAGGCAAGATTTTCTTTGAACTCAGTCAAAGTTTAACTGGGATAATGACTGGAATTAAGTACTAGATAATCAAAGTGGAAAATGCTTTCAGAGGCCTGAAATTACTAGACTTGTTTTGTGTCGTAGAGATGGAGGCCAGGATTTTTCATAAGGCTGTAGGAAAAAAAAAAGTGTCAATGAGATTCTATTCTTTAAGAATCCAACTTTCTTGGTGCTGCTTTTGGTGGCATTTGCCTGTCAGACCTCCCACAAGTTGGCCTCTTTATCCTTTATATTCTGATAAGATGGCTAATGACCAGCTGTCAGTCCAAGCCAGAAACCACACTGGCTCCTTGTGAAATCTGCCAGCAGCGGTTAGGAGGGGAAGCCTGGGCTTTTGTGCCTCATCTGTATGCACCTTCTCTGCCAGATATAGTAGGTGCCCTTTGCCAGGCCCATTGTGAGGGCAGGAACGTCCACCCAGCCTAGATCACCAACCAGGAAATTTACCAGGACAGTGTCTCTGCTGAAACAATGCCTGATCTGTCTTCTGGGTGGGGCACTAAATGCCAGGCCAGGCCAGAGCCTTTTTCTACAGCAGCGAATCTGTGGCACCATTAGAGGCCCAAGCACATGAAAGAATCTGATTTTTTTACTTCCATTTATAAAGGGTGAAAAAGGAAACAGGGATTATGATTTTAAATGTTTAAATAAATGACCTGCACCCTGTAATATTTAGGAGTTCAGACTTTGGAACAAAATTTTGTGCTTGGGTTTGAATCCGGGCTCTGCCCCTCTACAGCTATGTGACTTCAGGCAAGTCATTTAACCTTCCCTTGTCTCAATTTCCTCAGGTGTAAAACGGGAATAAAGTAGTCACTCTCTTTTAGGGTTACTATGAGGATTAAATGAGTTAATGTTTGTCAGGGCTGAGAACAATGCATAGAACATGATAATCCATATGTATGATAATGTTTGTTAAATAAAAATAATGGAGCTTTTCTTACCTCTTCTTCCCACCCAGATTTTTCCTGCACCTTCCAGCCAAATCAAGCTGAAAGTACATACCTTTCAGCTGGAGTTTTTCCTTCTCTTTCTTCTAATTTCAAACTTTAACATCGGCCACGCCACTCCCCAAACCCAACATTAGATTCCTAGGGCTGCCATAGCAAATTACCACAAACTGTAGCTTAAAACAACAGCAACTTCTTCTGTTACAGTTCTGGAGGCTGGAAGTCCATCAAGGTGTCAGCAACGTTGGTTTCTACTGGGGGTTCTGAGAGAGGGTCTGTTCCAAGTCTCTCTCCTGTCTTCTCTTGGTTCCTGGCAATCCTTGGCCTTCCTTGATTTGTAGACCCATCCCTCCACTCTCAGATTCTATTGTCACATGCATTCTCCCTGAGTCTGTGTTTTCACGTGGCCTGTTTATAAGGACCCAGTCATTGGCTTCAGGACTCACCTTAATCCAATATGACCTCATTTTTAATTAACTAACTACATCTGTAAAAACCCTGTTTCCAACTAAGGCCACATTCTGAGTCTCTGAATGGACATGGATTTGGGGATATCACTAGTCAAACCGATGTACTCCCTTACAAGTTTCAGGTGCTTTCATCCTTTTTTTTTTTTTTGAGATGGAGTCTTGCTGTGTCACTGGGCTGGAGTGCAGTGACGCGATCTTAGCTCACTGCAACCTCCACCTCCCGGGTTCAAGCAGTTCTCCTGCCTCAGGTTCCCAAGTAGCTGGAACTACAGGCGCGCACCGTGACACCCAGCTAATTTTTGTATTTTCAGTAGGGATGGGGTTTCGCCATGTTGGCCAGGCTGGTCTCAATCTCTTGACCTCGTGATCCACCCGCCTCAGCCTCCCAAAGTGCTGGGATTACAGGCGTGCCCAGCCTGTTTCATGTCTTTAATGACTTTTTCTTACTTTCTGTATTAGAATGCAGACTTCTTGAACGAGGGGCTTATGTCTTTTTCAGTTTACTTTGAGGCAGCTGGAAATGTTTACTTGGCCACTTGAAAGGAATAGAGAGACAAGGGTGACACCAAGCTGGGAATGGAAAAGTGATGCCCGAGATGGAGGAGTCAACCAGAAGGAGGGAGAAAGGCAGGATTTTCAAAAATCCCGTGTGAGTAAATAATAAGGAGAAAGGTCAGAGATACCAAATATTCTAATACGGCGCATCCGGAAGCGCTGCTGCCAGAAATAGAAATAGCCAAAGCCAGAAGGAAGGTGCAGGAAGTGAGAACAAGGTATAGGTAAGAGGCCAGAAAAAATGAGATGGGGACAGAGTTAGGGTTGACTGCCTCGCGGTAGAACCAGAAAAACATCTACATGAGGAGAAGGAGTCCTGCTGCCAGTGTCGTTTCTATCTAAAGTCAAGCGATCCGGATAACTGAGGTAAAAGATGCTGGAACATCTTCATCCCCTTGTGACCCTGAGGTCATGAAGAATGGAAGAAGAGATGTGACAGCTGGGGAAATCGCTGGTGGAGACATAATGTTGGAGACTCTAACAGGAAGTAAGCTGACTGGACAATGAGAAGCTGCAATGTGATATTCCTCAAGAGAGTATAGTGTGTAGTCTGTCTTCTCCCTGACAGCATAATAAAGGTCTATGATCAGGGCTGCAAGACAGCAGGAAGGGAAGGGTACTCCCAAGAGGCAGAGATGTGGAGGAGAAAAAGGAGCAGCTTCCAGGGAGGAAGCTCACCCTTCTTTTTATTTCCCTGGTAGTGGCAACTGAAAGACAACAGGAAAGCTCTCCAGTGATCCAACCATGAGTACTGGCTGGGTGCACTCATGACAGCTGTTTGTCACTGAGTTTTCCTATTTGACTAATATTATCAGTGAGACAGAGTTTCCCCAAATTACCCAGTGTCACCCAGCTAGTAGAGAATCCAGCCAGAACAGTTAATTCTCCTGTTTCTTACTATTGTGCCCTTTTTCAACTACACTGTATTAAATCTTAAAAATAAGCACGAAGTCCATAAGTGAGATGAATCACCTTGGCGCCTTGGACCATAAGAAAAGTGTGGATTTTCCTAGCCAACTTGAATCACCCAATTTGGTAATTCCTCTAGATGTGGGAGCATAACCTTGAGAAAGTCCTTTTGTTTCATTCCACAGGGGACACTTCAAACCAAAGCAGTGAGCCACATTCCCCCATTGCAGCGGGCACCAGGGGAAGTGCCGAGGTTCAAGACTGCAGTGAGCCTGGTGATCATAAAGGTGAAGTCATTCGAGGTTTGAAATGGGTGTTCTAAATTCAGGGGCATTCCAGAGAAGGTTCCAAAGCTGGAAGTGATCACCTGTTATATAAAGACCTTCTGTCCACCATTCTTTTTCCTTGTTTTTTTTCTTTTCTTTTTTTTTTTTTCGAGGTGGAGTCTCACTCTGTCACCCAGGCTGGAGTGCAGTGGCATAATCTCTGCTCACTGCAACCTCTGCCTCCCAGGTTCAAGCGATTCTCCTGTCTCACCCTCCCGAGTTGCTGGGATTAAAGGTGCACATCACCATGCCCAACTAATTTTTGTATTTTTAGTAGAGACAGGGTTTCACCATGTTGGCCAGAATGGTCTCGATCTCTTGACCTTGTGATCCACCCACCTTGGCCTCCCAAAGTGCTGGGATTACAGGTGTGAGCCATGGCACCTAACCTCCTTCATTTTTCTATAGGTGACAGCAATTAAATTTAAGGCCAGCCTTGCAGGGAACTCTGAAAGGTGATTTTATAGAAGGGAAGAGAATAGACAGGGATAAGCTTGGTTTCCCTGCAGCTGCCCCTCTGTCTCCTTCCATGTTCCCTGGGACACTGGTCTCGTTGCAGCAGTCCTTACCAATGGCTTCTTCGTAACCCATCCTCTTGGGGCATACTCTGACATGTTTGTATGAGATTTACCTTAAGACTGAGGAAAGTTTAGTGTCTTGGGAAGATCTTTCTATGATCCAGAACCTGGTAGGTAAATCTCAGACCGACTGAGAACATTCATGGAAGGAAGAGGTACTGTGGACAAGAAGTGAAAATGTGGGTTTCTGGTCTCCGTCCTCCACCAATTAATATCCCTAAGCTCCAGTCATGGTAACATGAAAGAGCTGGACTACATCAGTGGTTTTCAAACATTTTTAAAACACTGCAGTCTCACCCTTTTGAATTGTGAAGGTTCCTGGACTTCTGCTTGAGAGAATATGATTCTTAAAGCATGGTCTTTAATGACAACACCTGCATTTGATGGAAAGTGAGGATTTTGTGGTAGAATTTACAGTTACGGTTTATCTGCCAGGTCCAGCCCCACTGCCCATTGTGTAGGCAGAGAGGCTCTGGGTACTTACTTCAGACTTCTTTGGAATCTCAGCCTGTTTCAAGGAAATATAGAACTGGAACTTTACCTTGGGGCAAGGAGTTTAGGGAGTAGGAGAAAAAGAGAAGTAGCAGGGTCCAGGAGAGCATCAGTGTTTCATGAACTTGGGATGGAGACAATGAGAGCGTTTTCATTTTCAAAAGAAGGGTATCTAGTTGTTACTGACCTAGGGTGCAGACCACTGTTTCCCCCTAGAAGTCACAAATACGAGATCCTCCAGTATAGGAAGTCACAAATAGGTCTTCCAAAGATGTGTTATGTTTGGCCAGGCACACTGCTTTTTTTAAAAAAAATTTCAACCTCAGTGTCTTTAAGTGGGGTATGAATTCTCTGGTTCATCACAAACCTCCTGATTCCTCATCTTCTTTGCCTGGTACTTCACACGTTTGTATTTCTTCCTAAGTGGCCCCAAAGGCATTTTCAACACCTGCTAATGGTGTTCCTTTTTTTTTTCTTTTTTTCCTGACAGTCAAATGCTTTTCCATCTTATTTCAAAACAGTCTGGTAAAGACTTCACTAATATGCCTCCTTGAAACATAAGAATGGCTCATAGAACTCAGATTTTGGAAGGATTCAGTTCCTCCAGAACTCCACTCCGAGTGTTCCTTTACTTCATGAAACCAGAAACATTTAGGGACCTTCCCTAATGAAAGGTGACCCATCTCTAGAAAAGATTCTATTGTCATAACTGCACATTCCCCAAGTATGGCATTTTATGAATATTTCTATTATTCAAGTTCATGACTTTATTTTTCAGCCATGTCACTGGTCTAACTCCTTTAACTCAACCTATTCACACACGTAAAAGGAGTCACCTTATTTCTCTTTCATATCTCCATTTCTCCAATCTCCTTGACCAGCAAGTCATTTGCCAGAGAGAAGCCAGGTGATTCCAGCTGTCACCGGATCATACTGAAAAGTATTTGACAATTTTGGATGCTTCTTTGAACTCAACGTTTGGTCATCTTATTTATCTTAGTTTGGCCCAAATCCTTCTCCCTGCTCTTCAGCAAAGCTGGGGGATGGAGGAGCAGATTCCCTCTAAGCTTTATTCAGAATATTCTGTAAGTTTCTGGTTTTATACTTCAAATAACTCTTAAAAATCAATATTTTGATGACTGAAGTGTAAATTAATAAGAAGCATGGAATAAGTTTTCACTTCAATTACATGGACAGAAATTCTATGGAAACCCCAGCAAAGTAGCTGCGAGCATTTGCTGAGCAAGGTAAAGATGTTCCTTCCTGTCATTCTGGTCTTTGACATGGCACCTTCATAAGGAGAGTCCCAAACCAAAAGAGATTTTATAGTTTTTTTTTTTTTCCATATCTCTTTGAGCTTTTTTCTTCTTTGGATTGCTGTTGCTCCTTATTATTTTTTTAGACTGAGGATCTCAAAAACGGTACAGACAAAAGCTTGCAATCTGAGCTTTCCACAAGAGCAATATTATTTGGACTTTGATCAGTGGTAGCTCTTGGTGCCGCTGAGTTGGGCCAGAGAACAAGATTAAAAATTATTTTGGTGATTTTTCTTTCTTAACAGGGAAACAGAAAGATGTTTGTATCCCCGAAGTGGGTTCCCTTTTTTCTTTCTATGTCAGTTATTGCTTTCATGTTGCTTATCCCAGTATTACAAGTGAGTGTGGGCCAAACAGTGGTTTAGAATCTCCAAGAGGGGAAAACCTGCCTGCTGCTCTAACTGAAGGACTTTATCACCCGAGAAAAGGCAGTGAGGGGAGGGGAGGGAATTAGTTAAGGAAATTCTAACAGACTGTGGCTATTTTTCTTGATTTCTATTTTTTTCTTCTTTCAATATTGTTGTTTCACTGTTTGGCCATAATGTTTTGTGTGTGTGTATGTGTTTAAAAATAAAAATTTATTAATGTCTCACTTAAATTTTTCTTTTATCCTTTTGGTGTTTATAGCAATATTAATAATAACAACAGCAACAGATGTTTTTATCCACCACCTTAGCTCAAAGAATTGCATTTACTCTATATAAGAAATATTTATGCTAAGGAACCAAACTAACAATTTAAAATCAGCACATGTTCTTTCCAGAACAGACAACACAAAAACAAGTGATTTCCATATTTTGTATTTATTTTTCTACACTCCACTTCTATCATGTATTCTGTCATTATAACATCAACCATGTATTCACCTTCCACAATAAGTCACAGTTCCCAAATTTATAGATTACCTTTGTTGGTTATATTTCAGTTTGGATGGTTCTAATGTCTAAAATAAGGGTGTCAAGTAGGTGTGCAGTCTCCTTCCAACCCTAATTGATTGGTAGTGACGACTTGGAACAGCGGTTCTCAGCCCCAGCGACATTAAAATTGTCTAGAGAGCTTTTAATAATTGAGGGTAGCTCCCATCCCAGATCAATATCAGAATCTCTAGGGGCTGGTCCTAGGCATGTTTAAAATCTTTCTGGGTGTTTTTAATGTACAGCCAGGATTAAGACTTACTGATCTGGAAGCAGTGTCTCTCAAAATTTAACACGGGTCAAGGTCACCTGGAGAGCTTGGTACAAACACAGATTGCCAGACCCTACCTGTAGAGTCTCTGATTCATGACGTCTGAAGTTGGGCCCAAGAATGTTCATTTCTAATAAGTTTCCGAGTGATGTTGATGCTCCCTGTTGGGAGTCCACACTCCCAACTTTGACAACCACTGATGTGAAGTGTTAAGAAGGAACCTGAGGTTGGATTAAAGTTCAGTGGAGAAGAAGGCCATGATTGAGTACCCATGGTCACGGGAAGAAATAATTGTATTTGTTACCCTCATTCTTGAGAAACTCATCAATAAACTGTCCTCAATCAAAATGTGGAAATGGGTTACTCCTGGGATAATTCCCTGTGTACAGTTAATCCTACCCACATCGTCACATTTTGTTCCTTGACCTACTATCCACATCAGCAGGCAGCCTAGCCAGAACTAGAAGCTGGTCTGCTGACTCTGTCTAGCACAATGTTGTTCCAGCTATTGTCCACTGCTTCTACTGGCAGCCACATCACTTGGAGCCTCTAATCTGTTATATCTATTGCCAGAGAGAGGTAGCTTGTTTTCCTATAAGCATGAAAACAGTTTGCTGGCTGGGACTGAGCATGGAACAAGAACTGAAATCCTAGAACAGCTAAATTTTAATCACGTATTCTAGAAAAAGGCTATAGAAAGTCAGCGAGTGGTACAGGGGAAGGGAGAGAAGGGCTGCAGAGAGTGTAGATGGGCACCAAAACCTACCCCTGCCTACTTCTGAACATACTCTTAGCCCACCTTTCTTTTCTCTCAGTTCCCCAGGGCTCTGCAGATCATAGAAGCCATCCACAAGCAGAATTCAACAGTGGCCATACACAGACTTCAAGCAACTCTCCTGCTGTCATAGAGAAAAATGGGTGAGTCTTATCTGTACGAGTTCCCTGTTGTAAACTCAGGTACTCCATTCCAGTGGATAATGAAATGATAATGGATAATGAAACAGACATATTTTTACCATTACAATATCTTAGTGAGCTGCAGAGCGTGGAACCAAAAAGTGTTTCTATCACATTCTCCCATGTCATGGGCAAAGTCTTTATTCTGCAGATCAACCTGAACACAACCCTACTTTTTGGGTTCTCTTCATGATTAAATCTATACTTAGCCTTATTAGGTTAAACATCCTCCCCAGGCCGGGCACAGTGGCTCATACCTGTAATCCCAGCACTTTGGGAGGCTGAGGCTGGTGGATCACCTGAGGTCAGGAGTTCGAGACCAGCCTGACCAACAAGCAGAAACCTATCTCTACTAAAAAATACAAAATGAGCGGGGCGTGGTGGCACATGCCTATAACCCCAGCTACTCGGGAGGCTGAGGCAGAAGAATCACTTGAACCTGGGAGGCGGAGGTTGCAGTGAGCTGAGATTGCACCACTGCACTCCAGCCTGGGCAACAAGAGCGACACTCCATCTCAAAAAAAAATAAAAATCCTCCCCCTGGATATTTAGCAATGTCTGAAGACATTTTTGGTTGTCACAACTTTGGGGGGAAGAGTTGTGCTACTGGACTCTAATGGGTAGAAGCCCGTAATGCTGCTACACTTCTTACACTGCGCAACAAAGCCTTCCTTCAGCAGAGCATTGTCCAGTCTTAAATATCAGTAATCCCACAGTTGAGAAACCCTGCAGCCAGGCATGGTGGTATGTGCCTGTAGACCCAGGTAATTGGGAGGCTGAGGTGGGAGTATCTCTTGAGCTCAGGAATTTGAGTCCAGCCCAGGAAATATAGTTAGACTGTCTCTATATTAAAAAAAGAAAAAAAAAAGTAGAGAAACCCTAGATGTAAGCTAAAGCAAAAAGAGAGTATCATTTCCTGTTTAGCTACAGGTTTGAGTTAAATATAATTTAAAAGGAGTATAGCAGAGCTTGCCTTTCAGCGACCTCTGAGCTGTTCAAGATGCAGGACCCAACACCCTGGCTAAATGTAGGCTCAAGTCACTTTAAGTCTCGCCAGGCCAGGCGTGACACTAAGAGCTAGAGACACAAGGAACTCCTAGGCCTGTTCTTCAGAGAAGCCTTTATAACCTGACTTCTCTCAGATAAGGTTTCCAGACCCCATCGCACATGTCACCAGGAGGAGGACCCAGCTACAGGAAGGAGTGGACCATGGCAAAGGGAAGGTCTACATAGAATGCAACTTACCTTTCTTTTTTTTTTTTTTCTTTTTTTTTAGAGAGAGAAAAAAGAAAGAGAAAGAGGGAGAGAGAACGAGAATCTTGCTCTATTGCTCAGGATTTCATTTAAATCTGTAAAATGCTTATGCAATTACTAAAAAGTGATTTATTTCCTATTATGTGATCACTTTTAGAATAGGTATGATATAATATTGAAAAAATATATGTTTTATGGATATGGGGTGGTAGGTTCTGTAAATATTTATTAAATTTGCTTGTTTGAGGTCTGAGTTCAAATCCGGTTTTTGTTTTTTTGGGTTTTTTTCTTTCCATTAGGTTGGTAGATCTACCTCCATCCCTTTATGTTGTCTTTGTATGTCCTTGCCTATAAGAAAGGCCTGAATACAGCATACCGATGGGTTTTAACTTTTTATTCAGTTTGTCTAACTGTATGCTTTGATTGGGGCACTTAATCCCTTTAAGTTTAGGCTTAATATTGATATATGTGAATTTAATACTGTTATTTAAGGCTAACTAGTTGTTTGCCCATTAGTTGACGTAAATTGTCCATTGTTGTAATATTCTTTACTTTTTGATAAGTTTTTAGGATAACTGATGCTGGTTGTTCGTTTCTGTATATAGTGCTTCTTTCAGAAGTTGTTGCAAAACAGGCCTGGTGGTAATGAAGTCTCTGAGTTCTTGCTTGTTCGCAAAAGATTTTATTTTTCCTTGGCTTGTAAAACTTAGTTTGTTGGATATGTGATTCTGGGTTGAAGGTTTTTTTCTTTAAGGATGTTAAATATTAACCCCCACTCTCTTCTGGCTTGTAGAGTTTCTACTGAGAGATCTGCTGTGAGTCTGATAGGCTTCCCCTTATGGGTGACCTGGCCTTTCTCTCTGGCTGCCCTTAGTATTTTCTCCTTTATTTCAATCCGAGTAAATCTGACAATTATGTGTCTTGGGGTTGGTCTTCTTGAGGAATATCTTTGTGGGGTTCTCTGTATTGCCTGGAGTTGAGTATTGTCATGCCTTGCTAGTTTAGGAAAATTTTCCTGGATAATATCCTGAAAAA
>PVKP010010315.1:0-65043 GCA_004027715.1 Plecturocebus donacophilus
GGAAGAGAAAACAACTTGAGAAATGAAGAAGTGAGAAATAAAAGCCCGTGTTCAGAAAACCAGAAGCTGCTGGGTGTGGGATCAAAAAGCACCAAGCAGGAATGGTCCGAGATAGAGCTGGAAAGGTGGATGGGTCCAAACAGTGATGAGTCTCATGGGTCACTTGACTGGCATGGAATTTGTCCTGGGTAGACAGTAGGGCTCTATGGGCTTTAAAATGAGAAGAAGATGATCAGATTTCAGATGAGAAAGACTGGAATATACATGTTTTAGTTGAATCAGGCAAGGAAGAAGAGTGAGTGAGTGTGTGTGTGTGTGCTTGTGTGCTTATCCCAGAAGGAGTTGAAGGGCATATTCTGCTCCATCAAGCCCTCTTTTAAGGCCATTGCACTTTCTTCCAAGTAACTGCTATGGGTCTGGATGGCACAGCCTCTGACAAAGTCAGCTTTAGGAGCACAGGCTGCACAGTTTGGTCTCAAAACTCTTGTGAAAATAAACACTTAAAAAACTTTTGTCCTGTGATACCATATGTGGCAATGTTTGGTACTGTTCTTAAGGAAGCAGAGAGATAACCTCATAGAGAAGTCCCATTTTCCCCATCCTACTAAATATCACACAGTCCTCCAAAGTGACTTTTCTGTCCTCTGTCCTCCCATGCTTTCCTGTGTGCTGTTCCCTTTTCCCAGAATACCTTTCCTTTCTTGTCTTGTGTGTTGAACACTTGCTCGTCTTGTGAGATGCAACTCAAGTGCCTCTAATGAACGTTCTCTTGATTCTTCTCTCTGGCCATTACTCACTCCCTTTTTTGGATCACAGCTGTGACAAGCATGGTTCTCTCTATTGGAGTCCCTTCACTGGGACCCCCACTGTGAGCATGACTGAGACCCTATGGAAGGGCAGGTCTTGAGGGCACAGACTCTGTTTCAGTGTAACCCCAGGATCCAGGCCACTATCAGCACATGGGATCCAGCATAACTGTGAATCAGTATATTAGTCACTCCTGAGCTGACTTCACTTCAACAGGATGGACTCATCACTCCTGGTTTTAAGCAAAGTGCCTCACATCTATGAAACACCAACGAAGCAGGGTTTTTGAACTTTAAGCTGGCTGTATTTCAGTGTTTTTCACAAAACTGTATATGCTTTAATATCTCATTTTCCCAGCGTTATCTCACTTCTTCAGAGGTTGTATAAATCTTGTATTACAGGGGCTCAAGTCATCACCACAGGGTGACATTTTTTTCTTTGCATGTGAAAGAGTTTCAGGCGCACAATTCATGTCAATATATTCTACTATAGAGGCTTTTCTGATAGAGTAGAATGGAACCATGCATGTGTTTAATTAGTCAGTTTTCTGGCTTGATTTGTCTGCCTTACACAGAGGAGGGCATTTAGGAATGAGCTGAATGCTTGTGATTCACATGGTGAATCTGGGTGATGATATGTCCAGGGCCCTCAGAGGAAGTAGAGATAATGGAATACACTCTAGGCCTCTCAAGATCAAGGCTCTTCTGTTTGCTAAGAATGGAGGAAGAGTGAAAAGCCTTGAAGATTCTTAACCGTGTGCCTGAGTCTGCACACAGGCAGGTGCCCAGAGGCTCAGTGCTCTTCGCTGGTTACCTATGTCCTCTGGCTCCCGAGCAGGAATATACAGGCTAGTCTCAATGGGAACAGCCTAGAAGAGGTCACTCAGAAATAATTGCTACTATTTACTGAGTGAGCCAGGCACTGTGTGGGTACTCTACAGACATAATCTTATTCAATACTCACAGTTCATTCATTCAAGAAATATTCAGTAAACATCTTCCAGTCACCATTGTGGACAATGAGATGTAGAGATTGTTAAAATGCTTAAAACACAAAGCCCCAGTTCCCCACAGAGTCTACATTATGTTTTGGAAGGTACACAGACAATAATTAAGCATATAAACAATAAACAGATACCTGTCCAGTGTGGATAAATACAATAAAGAAAGTAAACAGGGCAAGAAGATAGAGTGAGAGAGTGGAGTGTATGCTGTTTTATATAAAATGATAAAGAGAGGCCTCTCTGATCAGATGGCATTTTGACCAAGACCCTACTGAAATAAGAGAGTGAGTTACACAGATAAATGGAGGAGCCATGTCTTCAGCAGGGGGACAGCAACTGCAAAGGCCTTGAGGCAGGACTGCGAGGAGTATGTTTGAAAATAGTAATCATCCTGTGAAGTAATTGCTATTATCCTCATTTTACAGGTGAGAAATCAGAGGCACTGTAAGGGAAAACAGCTCATCTAAAGCCATAGGACCGGTCATTGTACAGCTGTAATTTCAGCCTGCGTCTCTCTGACTCCAAGGGCTTTGTTTTTTCCTTTACATTGCCAAGTTCAAAGGCAGTGCTGGTGGTACGAAAAGAGAGTGGGATTCCCCCTGAACATATCACCCCACGTCACTTGTCCAGGAAAGGTTCCTGGATCCTTCCTCCATCCATATGTCAAGCAGTTTATCTTGACTGAGCAACTACTATGTGCCCGTTTGTGCTGGGCACCAAGGGAAAGCCAGTGTTCGTGACCACCTGATGATCTCACTCAAGAGACAGTTAACAGAGGGGTCAAAGTCCAGCCTGCAGTAAGTCAGAGAATCACAGCTGGCCTGGGAATGCTTGCTGGGGGAGATAGAATATGAGCTGGACATGAAAAAATAAGGAGTAGATAATACGCTTCTGACCTGGTGCCCACTCAGCGTCCCCATCACCCCCAGCTGTAGTAGGTAGTATTATGTGTTGACCCTTCTTCCCTTCTCTACTTCTATTGAAGTCCTCCCTGTGGGCAGAATGTTGTCTGTTTCATTGACTTTGATGTTGGCCGTATGATATGCATGGGTTAATGGAATGTGGGTGACAGTAACAGGTGCTACTTTGGTCTGAAACTTTGAGAGTCCTGGCAAAGCTCTGCTGGTCTTTTTTAACTCTTCCACTTCACCACAAGAGTCAAAGCAGCCCAGGTAGTTGCTAGTCCGGAATGAGTAGACATATGGAGTGGACCTAAATCCAGCCCATTGTATAGAGTCAAGCTCAGCCAATCCCAGCAGGTGCCAGCAGTATCACTGCTGGTCCATCCACCTGTAAAGGTAGCATAAACCTTTGTTTTAACAAGCCAGTGAGATGTTTGTGATGGTGCAATACCTGGCACTCTTACAGCAGTATTTAAATAATACACCTTTGCTCTCGATCATAGGTAAACTTAGGTAAGCACCTTAACTGCTTAGGGGGATGGGGTACGTTATAAAAACCAGCTGGAAAATAAATTAGTCACTCCGGTTTGTGAATTCTGCAGCTCAGGATTCTGTCTTGGACTTTATAGATATCCAATAATTGTGTTTTTTCCCCCACTCTCCTCACCCTTATTATCTAGCCTACAGATTGTGCATAGCACGGAGTATAAAAATTTTTTTTGAGTTGGTTCTTGTATTCGTACACTTAGCATTGCTGTAAAGAAACACCTGAGACTAGGCAATTTACAAAGCAAAGAGGTTTGCTTGCCCCACAGTTCTGCAGGCTGTACAAGAAGCATGGCAGCAGCACCGGCTTGTGGTGAGGCCTCAGGAAGCTTTTACTCACGGCAGAAGGCAAAGGAAGCCAGCATGTCACATGCTGGGAAAGGAAGCAAGAGAGGAAGGAAGGAGACGCCAGACTCTTTAACAACTGGATCTTGCACAGACTCATAAAGTGAGAACTTACTCATTACTGGGGGGAGGACATTAAGTCATTCATGAAAGATCCACTCCCCTCACCCTAACATCTCCCACCAGATCCCACCTCCAACACTGAGGTCACATTTCAACATGAGATTCGGAGTGGACAAAGATTCAAACCCTTGAATTTACAATTACAGGTAATTTATTCAATTACAGTTCCCGTATCCCATTAATTTCTATTTCTTTACAGTAGGGAACATCAACTTTGCTCCATGAAATCCTAGAGGACTAGAGGGGCTACTGTGGGGCCCACTATGCTAAGAGGAGGAAAACAAGATCAGGGACTCTAGACCCACATCTGGGCTGCAGCTCGCACATTTCTACTTTTATTTGTTGTATACAATCAGATTCCTTATAAAATTTTGTTTGAAGCTGAAATCCGCTACTTAAGAATGTTTGGAATACCGAGTATACATGAAAAGCCCCACTTCCACACCCTGACACCTCAGGGCCTCCATAATCTTTCCCCACTTTTCAGTCTGATGGTCCCACTTCTCCCTTGGCTCTCATCCCTATTCCCATAGTCTGTGCACTCCAGTTACTGTTCCCATGCATGCTCAGATCTCTTTTGCCTCCCTTCTCTCTGTTTGCAAAGCCCTTCGCCCTGCTATCTGCCAAAGCCACAGGCTCTCTCAGGACCTAGCATCAGAGACAGAAAGGCCCCAGAGAATGCCTAATCCAAACCCTCTACTTTGCAATGTTGGTTTGTAAATTCCAACATCTATTGAGTGTTTATTATAGACAAGCACTGATAAGCATTTTACATGAATTAGTTCAGCGAATCCTTCAATACTTTGAACTGTGTACTGTTATGCTTTCCATTTTATGGAGGAAGAAACTGAAGCCCAGAGAAGCTAAGTAACTTGCTCAAGATCACACAGCAAGTTAGTACACAGTCAGTGTCTGAATTTACACAGGCTCCAGAGTCTGCATTTTAACCCTTTTAAAATATTGCCTTCCTCATTTCATAGATGAAGAAAATGTGCCGTTCAGTTGAAAGAGGTTTGCTTAAGATTACGCAGCTGGTTTATGGCCAAGCAGGTCAGTGCCCCGGCCTCTCGGTGCCAGCCTGGGCTTCATTTAACCTTGGTTCTGCCCAGGCTGGAGGTGCACAGCCGGTGGCAGATCCAGGAGGAATCCTTGCAGTGCTGCCTCCTCCCACAGGCCATGCCTGTGCGCAGTCCCCCCGGCATGTTCTCTTTTGCTTGCAGAGCTGGAAGACATCTTGGAGCACGTCCGGGCCAGTGACTTTAACCTGACCACCCATTAAACTTATCTGGGAAAGTTTTTAAAATACTGCTAAGCTGCACTCTCAGGATGTCTGATTTAATGGTACGGGGAGTTGTGCCAGAACATTGGTATTTTGGACACACTCCCAGGTGGTTCTGACGTGCAGCCAAGGTTGAGATGGTCTGCTGTAATCCGACATCCTGCTGCGCCACCCCATTTCATAGAGAGAGAAATGACCTGTGCCAGTCCCCAAGTAGACAGAAGCAAAGCCTAGCCTAGAGGAGAAAACCTTCTGACAGCAGATCTCATACTCAATTCTACTAACCAGGAGTTCTGCCCTGTTTATATCAGACATCTACACCTTCCAGTGGCACATGAGCCCACAGAAAAGCAAATAAAATCCCACCTGGTTGGAGAAAAATAAAATAAAGACTATTGGACACTGTCACCATGAGTATGGGCTGCTATCACTAAGTATTATAGACTGGGGGGCTTATAAACAACAAATTTATTCCTCACAGTTCTGGAGGCTGTAAGTCTGAGATCCAGGTGCCAGTATGATTGGATTCTGGTGGGGACCCTCTTCCAGTTGCAGAAAGCTGACTTCTCACTGCATCCTCACATGGTGAAAAGAGAGTGACTTAGCTGTCTGGTCTCTTCTTATAAAGGCACTAACTCCATTCATGAGGGCACCACCCTCATCACCTAGGCACCTCCCAAAGGCTCACCTCCTAACAGCATCACATCAATCCCAATGCCATGATGTTAGGAGGTGGGGCCTTTGGGAGGTGGTTAAATGTTTGTGGGGAATACAAACATTCAGTCCGCTGCAGCCACAAGAACTGGGGTGTCACTGAGGCTTTTTATGTTGGTACAACCCAATGGTGGGGATCAGGAAATGTAAGCTTCAAAGGATTTTTCCATTGTCCTTTTATTAAATTCAGTAACTCATACATTACATTCAGAAACCCTGGACTGTCATGAATCTGCCCCCTTTCATGGGGTGTGGGCTGAGGTGGGCTGAGATCTGGCTACCACCTTCACACCTTCCACACTGTTAACCCCAGCATTTCAGATGGAGCACCCCCTAAATATTGATTTGAAAAAAATATAGTCATACCCAAACACCTCATATTTTATCTTTTTTTCCAAAAAATAATTTTAAAATCTGACATGCCAATTTAAAAAAAAAAGCAAGCACATGAGTGTAGGCATGCCAGTTTAACTGGGGGTTAAAAATCCTCACTTTCACAGCCTCTTGCTATGTAGTTGTCCCTGGTTACTGTTCTGCCTCTGTCTCCACAGAGACCACTCTGGGCCAGTAACCATGGCAACAGGAGAAGATGTGAGCAGATGGGAGCACTATGTGCAGAACTTAAACATCCTTGTGTTGCAGGGAGGTAAGTGGGGAATGAGGGAAGGAGAAGAAAGAAATTGGAGAGGAGAGGCAGAAAGAAGTTACAAAATCCTTAACCTAGGAATAGATTGCAATGTTAGGGACAAACCACAAGGCGTGTTTTTTGTTTTTTGTTTTTTGCTGCTGAGCCAAGCTCTTCTTTCTGATTTCAGTAATGATTTACTCCTAGGAAAACGGAGACAAAAGCTTTCAACACACAGAACTGGAGGCATTTTTTAACCATAAACATATTGCATGAATATATGTTTAACACATTAGCATTATTCAACTTGGGAAAGTAAGCTTCTGAAACCCTGTAGATGCGGGTACAATGTACTTGTGGCACATTGGGAAGACCATAGCCTGGGCAGGAGGAATGACATTGGGACACAGACCTTGCCTCAGGCAGTCGCTTCCTGGGAGCCACAGGCCAGGCCCTGCTTCCAGAGACTTGGCTTCTAAGATTCTCTGAAAGGGAGCTGACAGATAGTTGGCTCTGAATTTATGCAAAAAGAAAATCGTAAAGGATGTTAAACTGAGACTTTCTGTGGTCGTTTCTGCTGAGGTTCCAATGGATGACACCAATAAACTAGGTGGCAAGCAACCATGCATAGCATATGAAGAAACTGCAGATTCAGTTTTTCAGTTCTGAGCCTAAAAGTAGGTAGAGAAGTAGCCAGGGACGATTTCTTTGCAGAGATATTTGGCTGAATATCAATCCCAGCTCATAGGAGCGAGGAAGGGGGCATTTTCCCACCACTTACCTAAAACCAAGAAAGGGAGTACCAATAAACCCACCTGGGGTTTTATCCATGACCCTCTGGAATTTGAGGGAAACATACGAGCTTGCACCTTACTCAGAATGGAGGTCATGGATGATGTTGCAGCCTGTGGGGCAGGTGGATGGTGCAGGGGGTGAGGGAGAGGCTGGGGATAGAAAGAACACAGAGAAGAGGGGAGAAGCTGTAAATTCCACAAAGAGTCAGGGAGCTTTTTTGTTAAACTTAAATAAGCTTTTATTTGATCTATTTATTGAAGGAGCCTGGAAAAGTTGAGGCTAGCCTGAGACTTTATGCAGGGTGGTGCTAGGAGGATAGATACATAGATGCTGACGGCTGTGTCTCCTAGTCTTAAAGAGATATGATGAGAAAGAATGACGTGGCTTTTTGTTTGTACCGTACAGTGCCAGCCCATTCAATAAACTGGTTATAGGGTGTTAAGGAATGAATTTTGTTCTGCCAACCTAACCCCCAGTACTTCAGAGTATTACTGTGTTTGTAGATACGGTATTTAAAGAGATAATTAAGGTAAGGTGAGGCCACATGGGTGAGTCGTAATTCAGTATGATTGGTGTTCTTATGAGAAAAGGGGATTGGGGAACTGACACACACGGAGGGAAGACTGTGGCTTTGGTCCTCAATGGACTTCACAGAACCTGCTCAGAGACCAGGCTGGACTGGAAGAGACTGTGAAGTCCAGGAGGACAAAAATGGTGAAGACACAAAAAGACGACCATCTATAAGCCAAGGAGAAAGACCTCAGGAGACATCAGTCCTGCTGACATCTTGGTCTTGGACTTCTAGCTTTCAGAATTGTAATAAATGTCTGTTGTTTAAGCCACCCAGTCTGTAGCACTTTCTTATGGCAGCACTAGCAAAGTAATATATGGCTAGGACTGTTTGGGGACTCTAGCTGCCTGAATCTTTGGCCTGAAGAGAGGTGAGGTCCCTCCAAGGATCTCTGCAAAATATTACTTTTAGAGTCTTAAAAGAGACTTGAGGTTTTGCTGCTTCTCTATATCCTCCCCAACTCACTCCTCATCATCCATTCTTGAATGAAAGCTATTTACAGTCATCCCTCATTTATCTGCATCGAGGCTATTGGATCCTGGTTGTTCTGGTACTTTGGGTTCAGATATGTAGAAATTCAGGGTATTTCTCCTGGTTCTCAGGACTGGAAGTCAATGTTCAGGCAGGTTGTGATGGCAGGTGAAGTAGGAAGCTGCTGTGCTATGTAGTTTAGGACAGATGGACAAGCCCACAGCCACCAAGTCACCAACCCAAACCAAACTGAACCTAAGCCAAAGTCCTCTCCCACTTGCTCACTTATTCTGACAATGCTTTTCCTGGAGTTTCTTCACACCTTTCCACAATGTCCAGAGCCTACTCTGTCCATCACCAATGACACCTGATACACAATCTCCATTCATTCATCTACTCACCTAACAAATGCAGATAAACCAATAAAACAGGGATGAGATATGCAAACAAACAGAATTTCTATTTTTCCATAAGTTCTTCCAAGCAATTTCTTTTTAGGGTCAAAGAGTGCTTCTAAAGGGAAAGAATTTTCCAGAAAAAAATAATCAGCATTTCCAAGTGGCTGATGATGAGGCTTAGTCTAGTTGATTTCAAAGGTGTCTCACAAACTCATTCTGCTCAGAGGCAAGGCTGAACTGGAGCCAGTACTGTGAAGTCCAGTGAGGGACAAAGCCACAGCCACACATGTAGCAGAAAAGCAGAATTCTTCCCTCTACTGGTGCCTCCAGCCATGACGCTGGGATGTAAAGGTGTCCAGCTTTTCAGGAGAAGTCCCTCTGGGGTTGCAGTCATGAGCAGGCACATTGCCTGAGCACCTGGTATTGCTAGGACCTATGCCAGGAAGATTTCCTTATTGCCCTTAATTTAATGCAAGAGCCCTGGAAGGTTGGTAGCAGTGTCCCTCACCATATAAATGAGGAACATGGTATCCAGAGAGAGTAAGGAATTTGTTCAAAGCCACCTCATTAGTTTTCAGTAGCACAAGACAAGTCAATGTACCTTAGTGTTTTGAGGCCAACAATAGTGCCCTTTCTTTAACCCAACACTGAGAGATCCTGGAACTATGGATGATTTAGAAACTTGCTCATTTACAAATCTTAGTGACAGGTTCACATGCTGAGAAAAGATAAATTATAACAAACCTCTACACACCTGTGCCTCTCCACATGCCTGGCTGGGTTCCACAGGCATGAAGCTCACTGGGTTGGCACATCTAATGGCACTGTCATCATTTGGTGAACTGTGGGCTCCTTCGGATGACTTCTTGCCACCTCAGATTGCCTGACTAGAACACAAATTTTCAGCTGTCTAAATTGATCCCAAGAAGATTGTCCTTGCTCAAGCTCAGCTAGAGAAAGAAGCTGGAAAGTTGGTAGGTTGGAGTTGGAACCATAATTTTCTTTATGTGACTCTCTGCAGAAGACCTGTGTTGGCATTAGGTGAGTGTTGGCTGATGGGGATGTTGTGGGGTGGAATGTTAGGCTCTGCAGTGGTTCCCAGGAATGAAATGTCTTGGGCAACAATCTTGGGAACAATTCATTGATTCATTGTCCTGCTGGCCAGGATGAGGGCTCCCTCAGAGCACAGTCCCTTGAGAATGGAGCTGACATCTTCATAGCACAGAATGTAGTCCCCTTCTGCTACTAGACCTGGCTGGAGAAAATTCAACTACAGACATGGCACCATGCAAGCCATAAGCCCTTCTAGGTCAGTGTTCCTTAACCAAGCTCAGAGCCTCTGAGTCACCTGTCCTTTCTCAGATGTCTCTCTTTTCTTCCCTCCCTCCCTTTCTCCTTCCCTCCCTCCCCCTCCCTCTCTCACTCCTTCCTTCCTTCTTTCCTTCCTTCCTTCCTTCCCTCCCTCCTTCCTTCATTCCTTTCCTTCCTTCCCTCCCTCCCTCCCTCCTTCCTTCCTTCTTTCCTTCCTTCCTTCCTTCCTTCCCTCCTTCCTTTTTCTTCCTTTATCAACCTGGACTTTAGGGTCCATCCCTTCAAGCATCTCTGTCATGTCCTTAAGTCTTTTTCTTGTTAATTATTCATTGCATTTTTCTCAACCTGAACTCTGCACTGATGCAACTGTCTCTGTGACTCACAAGGACCTCTGGGGAAATTCACACCACTATGCAGATTGCTGTGTGAGAACATACATGGTCTCAAGGAAGCCACGGAGCAATCCTTCTGTTTCTGGTGTCAACTTTCTTACCCATAGTAGCTATTTAAAACCTTCTTGACAATTCTCAAAGTTCCCACCCACCACTTCCCACTCATTCCCTGCAGATAAGCTTATCTTCTACTTACAGAGAAAATATGTGGCAGCAGATACCATCTTCCTCTACTTCCTGCCTTCACACCGACAAGCTTCTGACATCCATTCCCATCTTCTGAAAATTCCCTCTACAGCCAACAAACAAACAAACAAGAACAAACAAACAAAAAGCCCTTACTCTCCCTGTGCTGTCAGTCTAAAATCTCTGCCTAACATTCCATTCCCTCTCTCTTGCACTTTCTGGAGCCTTCGCCCGTCGATCCTGCTCCCTTTGGCTTGACTTTGGATCTCTCCTCTTCGTGCACTTTCTGGAACCTTCACCCATCGATCCTGCTCCCTTTGGCTTGACTTTGGATCTCTCCTCTTCTTGGAACATCCTCTGCAGCTCAGGTCACTTCCATTCTTTGTCCACTCTGAGGACAGCCCATCTCTCTTTCTCCTATGTCTATGCCATCCGGATTTCACCCCCAACCAACCTGAAACTGCGTTCACTAAGGTCCCAGACATCATGATGAAGTTAAACCCTGCAGCCACTGCTCAGGACCTCTTCCACTGGCTGCAATGTGGCTTTCGTCACTGCATGCAATCCCTTCTTCCTTGACCCCTCTCTTCTTTTTTGTTATTCCCCAGGTTGGTCTCAAGACACTTGGGCCATTTCTTTGGAGGCTTTTTTTGGGGGGAACTTATTCCCTTTTTGTACCTAAAGTTTTGTGTCTCTTTTGTCCTGATCATCCTCTCTTTGCCCTAAGATGTGTTTGGGGACATGTCCTCCACCCCATGAGTGGCTTCCTTCACCCCCTTACAGAAGATTTCAGATTTCCTAGCATTTATGGCTTGCATATGGCTTTAGATTTCTACATCTAATCACCTGCTGGATATTTCTATTCAAAAATCTCACAAACACATCAACTAAAAACTGAACTTACTGTGGTTTACCTAGGGTATTCTTCTTCTTTTATGTTCTCAATGTTGGTGGATGTAGTAGGTTGAATGGTGTATTAGCCAGGGTTCTCTAGAAGGACAGAACTAATTGAATACACACATGTATATACACGCGCACACACACACACACACGTATATATTAACTCACATGATCACAAGGTCTCAAATAGGCTGTCTGCAGGCTGAGGAGAAAGGAGAGCCAGTCCAAGTTTCAAAACTGAAGAACTTGGAGTCCGATATTTGAAGGCAGGAAGCATACAGCATAGGAGAAAGATGTAGGCTGGGAGGCTAGGCCAGTCTCTCTCTTCACATTTTTCTGCCTGCTTATTTTCTAATTACGTGGGCAACTGATTAGTTTGTGCCCCAACAGATTAAGGGTGGGTCTGCCTTTCCCAGACCACTGACTCAATTGCTAACCTCCTTTGGCAACACCTTCACAGACACACCCAGGATCAATACTTTGTATCCTTTAATCCAATCAAATTGACAGTGTTAACCATCGCAAATCCACCCCTTGTCAACTTGAACCCATACACATCTCCTGAGGTCATACATAATCTTCAAATAAAGACAATAACAGGGTCATAATTATGCCAACATAATACAACTCTCCTTTGTACAACTGGAAATGCACCGATCCCCAACCCAAATACCATTACATAAAGTTAATACTTAAATGCTGACGTGAAGCCAACTAATCTTATGTCACGCGATAAAGAAGAAAGAAAATAAAATGAAGATATTTTCTTAGTACAAGTGCATACACCCACAAACATGTTTTTATCAAAAGAAGGAGGAAATACTCATGACAGTTACAGTCCTCGTTTCTGCAGCTGTTCACGTGATCATCGCTGGTATTGATGACTGCCTTCTTCTACTACCCATTCTGTATTCTCTTTGCCTTCAGCAATCACCTCAGCAGGTCATGTTTTTTTTTTTTTTTTTTTTTCTCTGGTGGACTGACCTAAACCTTCGTTCCTGAACAGTCTGGGTCACTTGTAGTTCTGCCTGGATTGGGCTGTTGTAATTTCCCGTTGACCTTAATCACAAGGTATGGCAATGTTAAGAGACGCCCTAATGGATCTTCGGTATTCCATACATACTCTTCCTACCTCTGTTGTGGAGTAATAGACAGCTTTCATCTTGATAGTTCATGTCAATCATCCCAGCCAACACTGCAACTCCCTTCTTAGCCTGTTGACTTAAGAGTAGGAGAAGTACAAAGTGTCCAGAAGGCCATTTTCACTTCCATTGTAATGGAATTGTTGTGTCTCCTGGTGGAAGCATTCCTCCCTCTGGAACTAAGACCTCTAGGCCAGCAGAATGCAATGCTGTGGGAACAGGAAGGAAAAATTTTGCCAGTGGATCACTAGGGGTGATGGTGAGTGGTGCTATTTCCATTTCCACCCTTTGATTCTTGGATCTGTGAATCCTGGCTATGGGAGAAACAGTACCATATATTGGACACTGATTCAGAGCCTATGTGGTCTCCTGGAGAACTTCACTCCAGCTCTGCAAAGTCTTGTCACCCAGTTGGCAGTGAAGCTGGGACTTCCAAAGGCCATTCCAACATTCTATCAATCCAGCTGCTTCAGGACGATGGGGAACATGGTAAGACCAGTGAACTCCATGAGCATAAGCCCACAGCCACACTTCTTTAGCTGTAAAGTAAGTGCCTTGGTCACAGGCAATGCTGTGTAGAATACCATGATGGTGGATAAGGTATTCTGTGAGTCCATGAATGGTAGTCTTGGCAGAATCATTGTGTGCAGAATAGGTAAACCCATATCTGGAGTAAGTATCTAATCCAGTGAGGACAAACCTCTGCCTTTCACATGATGGTAGAGGTCCGATATAATCAACCTCCCACCAGATTGCTGACTGATCATCCCGAGGAATGGTGCCATATTCAGGGCTCAGCGTTGGTCTTTGCTACTGGAAACTTGGGCACTTGGCAGTGGCCGTAGCCAGGTCAGCCTTGGTGAGTGGAAATCCATGTGGTTGAGCCCATGTATAACTTCCATCCCTGACACCATGACCACTTTGCTCATGGGCACGTTGGGTGATGACAGGGGTGGCTGGAGAAAGAGGCCGAGTGGTGTCCACAGAACAGGTCATCCTATCCACTTAATTATAAAAATCCTCCTCTGCTGAGGTCACCTGTTGGTGAGCACTCAAATGGGATACAAAGTTGTTCAGTTTTTGATCACTCACAGAGGTCCATCCACATACCTATTTCTCAAATTTTTTTGTCACCAATTTTGCAATCATGCTTCTTTCAAGTCCCTGACCATCCAGACAAACCACTGGATACAGCCCATGAATCAGTACATAATCACAGATCTGGCCATTTCTCCTTTAATACAAAGTATACAACCAGGTGCAATGCTTGAAGTTCTGGCCACTGGGAAGATTTCCCTTCACTGCTGTCCTTTAGGGATGTTCTAGAAAGGGGCTGTAGTGCTGCAGCTGTCCACTTTTGGGTGGTACCTGCATATCATGCAGAACCAGCTGTGAACCAGGCCCTAGTCTTCTCTTCCTCTGTCAACTGATCACAGGGAACTCCCCATGAGGACATCAGTACAGGCTCAGGGAGAGAAGGCAGGGTGGCAGGAGTGGAGACCATGGGCATTTGAGCCATTTCCTCATGTAACTTACTTGTGACTTCAGGACCTTCTTGAGCCCAGTGATGTATATACCACTTCAATTTGATGAAAGAATGCTGCTGTGCATGACCCACTTTATTGCTAGATGGGTCAGAAAGCACCCAGTTCATGCTAAGCAATTCAGGTGGCCTGGTAACTTGATGACCCAGAGTCAAACATTCAGTTTCCACCAATGCCCAGTTACAGACCAAGAGCTGCCTGTCAAAAGGAGAGTAGCTATCTGCAGAAGATGGTAGGGCCTTGTTTCAAAATTCTAGAGGCCTCCACTCTGATTCACCCATGGGGGGCTGTCAAAAGCTCCAAACAGCATCCTTATCTGCCACGAACACCTCAAGCACCATTGAAGCTACTGGGTTATACGTCCCAAGTGACAGAGCAGTTTGCACAGCAGCTTGGACCTATTACAGAGCCTTCTCCTGTTCTGGACCCCATTCAAACCTGACAGCCTTTCATATCACTTGATAAATGGGCCAGAGTAACACACCCAAATGAGAAATGTGTTGCCTCCCTAATCCAAATGAGCCCACTACGCACTTTGCCTCTCTCTTGGATGTAGGAGGGGCCAAATGCAGCAACTTACCCTTCACCTGAGAAACATTATCTTGACAGGCTCCACACCATTGGATGCCTAGAAATTTTTTAATCCATATTTCAGTTAATCAAGCAAATAAACTATCAGAACCTTTTTAAACTCCCTGAGCTGTAACATTAAATGCAGAGTCCCTTCTTAGTGGGCCCAAATCAATAAATTCAGACTGATCCAATTCTATTTTCCTTCCACCGTTATCCCACACCCTTAATATCCATTCCCATGTCTGTTCTCCATATTTCTGTTTATATAAATAGAAAACTCAAGCAGTTCTTTTTGAGTGTAGCATATCCCCTCATGGGTCACACACTCAACCTCACCTCTAATGGACCACCAGAACTTTAGCCTCGTTATAGGTCTGGAAGCACACAGGGGTGTTGGGGATGGCTGCTGAGGAAAATCAACATTGTCTCACCTGGGAACTGACTCAGGGGAGGCCATCACTGTTGCCTCAGGCAGCGCAGGGTTTATCTCCTCAGACAAAGGTGGGAGGGTTAATGGCAGCATTGGTGGGGGCGGGGATGTTGCCACTACTGGGGATGGGGAGACTGTTTCTTTTAGCAAAAAAGGTTCAGCAGAGTTTACAAACTCAGTGTCCCCAGGATCCTCCCACACAACCCCATTTCAAGTTGCAGGGTCCCATTCTCTTCCAATCAATGCCCTCACTTCAACAGCAGACATCTAGGAAGGCTGTGCATGCACCTTTCGTTGAAAGTCAGCCACTTACATGATTACAGCTAGTGTCTGTTTTCCCACAATTTCAGTCCTTTCTCTATAGAAGATAAGACTCTCACTCAGAGCAATCTTAGCAGATTTGAGGTGCAGTATATGCTTCTGAAGCCAGGAGATAGGCTCCCCGAGTTCATCATTTTCTTTCATCACTTTGTCCACTGAACTTAGGAGCAACCAACCAGCATCATTATGTTCCTTGGTTTTCCACATATGGTCAAGGGTATTATATAGAGTCACTAAATTCCTTGCCTCTCATGAGCAATGAATCAGGAGTGTCAAATGCATTTATTTTGCATAACTCTTTGAACAGTTCACGCCAAGGACTATCAGGATTCTCCATACTATTAGAAGTAGAGTCCTTAGCACTTTTGGCTCTCATCATATTAAGCAGGCAACTTCAGAAACCCCAAAACCAATAAAAGAACTCCATCCTTAATATTCTGTTCCTCTAGAACCACTCCTGGTACCAAAATCTGTATGAGTCAGGGTTCTCTAGAGGGATAGAATTAATGGAAAGAAATATAGATAGATAGATAGATAGATAGATAGATAGATAGATAGATAGATAGGGGAGTTTATTAATTAATTACTCACATAGTCACAAGGTCTCACAATAGGCCATCTGTAGGTTGAGGAGCAAGGGCAGCCAGTACGAGTTACAAAACTGAACAACCTGGAGTCTGATGTTCAAGGGCAGGATACAGCACAGGAGAAAGATTTAGACTGAGAAGCTAGGCAAGTCTGTCTTTGCACATATTTCTGCCTGCTTATATTCTGGCTATGCTGGCAGCTGATTAGATGGTGCCCACCCAGATGGAGGGTGGGTCTGCCTTTCCCAGCCCACTGACTCAAATGCTAATCTCCTTTGGCAACACCCTCACAGACACACCCAGGACCAATGCTTTGTGTCCTTCAATCCAATCAAGTTGACAATCAGTATCAACCACTGCAAATGGTTCTCCCCATAAAAGATGTCCATCTGAACCCACACATGAGACCCTATTTAGGAAAAGAGTCATTGTCATTTTGCCTATGCTAAAGATCTCAAGATGAGATCATCCTAGATTAAGGTGGGGCCTGAATCCAATGCCAAGTGTCCTTACGAAAGAAGGGGAGAGAAAGCCATATGCAGTTGGAAACAGAGCTCCCTTCCAGTGAGACTGAGTGTTGGTGCTAACCTTACTTGTATGACAATCACGGTTCTCCAGGATCCTGACGCCGCCTTAAATTTCAGGTGTGATTGCCATCTCACCTCCCCTTTCACCCTCATGGCCTGAGTGAATAATCTCTCAGTTTTCAGACACTAGACTCTTCCCCGTGTCCATGTCATTGCACCCACTGCTTCCTATGCCAGCTGTGTCTTGCCTGGAGTGAGTCAGAAACCCCCTCATCCTTCAAAGCAGGGCCTGCAGATCATGCTTCTGTGGCGCGCCTGCTATCTGTCTGCACATTTTCCCTCCTGGGCTGTGGATGCCTTGTGGGCAGGGCTGATTGTTTTCTGGTTTGAATCTTCTGTCCTTACCCCAACCACCACACTGAAACCACAGGTAAAAATATTCTAGATGGAATCAGAGAAGCCTGCCGTAGCTAGAAAGAACTTCAAGACCATCCTATTAATCCCCTTCATTTATAGTGGTAAGAGTGGGAATAAAAGTCCTGAGGCTCAGATAATTTAAATGACTGGTTGTAGTTTGCATCGCTGGTTGGCAATATATTTGGGACTATCAGCCAACAGTCTTAACTTCCAGGCCATCACAGGGATCTTCACTGGGGTTCAAATTAGCTCCTTAATCAGGCCTTTCAAAGAATATATTCTCCTTTCCTGTCATGTAGTTTTGGCATTTTGTCCATGGACATCCCTGGGATCCTACCAAGAACAGAGCCCTGTGTTCAGGGCCAGGCTCAGCTCTTGGGCCTTCCTGAGCTGTGGACATGGCCACATGTGATGGAGCTGCAGAGAGGGGGACATTGCAATCCTGTTCTTCAGATAGGAACTGCTTTCTCTCCTGGGAGGACTCTGCTGGTTGGAGGAGCCGCTGTGGCCTGTGCAATGATGGTCTTGTAAAAAGTTAGAGGGATCCAGCAGACGCGGAGCAATGGAACTTGGAAGGAGCCCCTCCTAAGTGGCCAGTGGCTGCCTTGTCTTCCTGAGTCCGAGCTGTGTCTCTGGTTAGACTGAGCGTGGGCGGGGAGAGGGGGAGATGTACACCGCTTGGAGAACTGATGCAAACAGTAAGTAAAAACAACTGTGAAGGGAAACTGGTCCCACGACCCACGCTGCTTCATAATCACATTTTTTCTGCCTTTTGATTCTGGCTTCATCTCATCTGTTTGTTTTGGATGCTTCATTGAAGCCAGCTACTCCTGAGAAATAGGAAATGACACTATGCAAACAGCTGAAGTTGGGACAATCTCGAGTCATATTAAACTTGGGATTTTCAAACAATTTCATCAGGAAGAAAATCAGTGAACAAAGAAAGAGGAAGACAAGATCTTCAAATATCCTTGACTGTTAGCCAGTGAAAGTACAAACTGATTTACACATAAATTACATCTTGAGGATTTCTCTCCTGTGGCTTTATAAAAAAAATAATAATTTTCACCACTAGTGAGGCTTATTTTCCTCTGTTGATATTGCTGCCAGGTGGCATACTCTTCTGCTGCCTCCTTTCTGTCCTGTGGCTACTGCCCTAAGTCAGGCTGCGTAGACTTCTGGCAAAACTCCTACCTCTGAGTCTGCCTCTGATCTGATCCCAGGCAGGCTCCCAACCCATCTCTGCATCACGGCTCAGCCACATGACTCTCCTAAGCTGTCTGATCACTTCCTTCTCCTGCTGAAAGCCCTGTGATAACCAGATGACTGCTACTGGGATAACGCAGCTCTCCCGACCACTCCATACACTGGGTCTACACGCTTCCTACCTACCTGGCTCCTCCCTGCCTCTGTTCGATCTAACTCTGCTTTTAAAATCCAAGTCCCAGCTACTCCAATACACATTCAACCCTCCAGATGCCGACTCTCTCATGGCCATGCCTTTCTCCCACTGCCCTCCTACGTGAATGTAGCCCTCACCCTCCTAGGGTCCTTCTGCAAGTCTTGGCTCATGTCAATTGCTCTATGAGGCTTTCCTGACTGCCTCAGGTCTCCATGGGAATTAGGCTGAGTCACTCTAGCCCTGGTGGACCCTCCTTGGCCTCTGTCCCACCACCTGCAGAGAGCCTTGTCGCCCCTTTTGAGGGACCTGTCTGTCTGCCTGCGGGTCGGGGAATTCCTGAAGGCTGCATCAGCTCTGACCGAGGCACAGGACGCATGTCACAAATGAAGGGTTCAGTGGATGTTTGCTGACTTTGTCAGAGAGTAAGAACAAATGTCAAGTGAGACGGTCCCCGCTAATTCCTCTCTCCAGCCCCTGCCTGAGTGTACAGCTGCAGGGCCCGCGGGCCAGAACCCCTGGGTCAGAGCAACAACTGCCTCGTGTTTTCTCCAAAAATGCAGATTGCAAAATTCTCGTGGCCTCGAGTTCACAGCTGTGGGAGGCGGCTGCACGAGGTGACAGTGGGGTCAAGGGGCACGGTTGGGGACGTGGGGACCACAGGGCAGGAATGAGCACCCAGGGAGAAACGCAGTCCCCACCCCTTCCACCCCCGCAGGTCTGGCTTACAAACCCGGGGAGGAGGCTGCTCTTCTCAGCTTTTCCCACATTTCTGTTTTCTCTACATCTGGTTATGTAGCAATTGCTTCTCACCCTTGAGAGCCAGCACCCCAACATATTTACCAAACATCGGTCTGGGTTATTTCTTCGCGTGTCATCAAGCTCCAAGGGCATTCAAACGACCTTCTGGAGGATGCACAGTGCCTTGGGGAGCGGCGCCACCTGGTGGTCATTGGGAGTTAGTGACCACATTCTAGGGTGAGGAAGCCCAGAGCCTACTGGAGGGACCAGGTGGAGGCTCAGAATAAACAATTCCTGCTGTCGCTGACACATCTGTTTCATGGTGACGGAGCTGAATGTGTGTGCCCCTGGCTAGAGGCAGTGACTGGGCAAGGATGCTGAAAATGAATCTTTCTGGAATCTGAGCGCTGAGGGGTGGTTTAGGCACTGATACAATCCCAGCCATTCATTTCTCAGGTGGGCAAACTGCAGTCCAGAGGGGACAGAGGTTACCCAAAGTCTTGCAATAAATCAGCTGAAGAGGCGGGGCAAGAACACAGGCTTCTGGGCTCCTTGTCTGATACTCGTCCATTCTAGCACTTCCAAGGACCTCACAATGATGTCCGTCCTTTATTTTTTAATTTGAATTGCTGTTTTAGAGGGAAAAAAGGGCCAACCCCCTACTCCCATATAAATTTTCTTTCTCTTTCCTAAATTTATATCACTTGGTCCCAACACCAGTCTTCCTTCCTCCAGGAAGTCTTCCCTAAGCAGTTGGAGATCCTCCTTCGGAAGCTCCCAGGCAATCTACCCCATACTGACAGAGGGCCCGACCTGGACTCTGGGATATGGCTGCACAGACACAGCCTTGTGCCCAGCAGCTTACAGTCCAGTTGGGGGAGACAAGTGACAGACAAACATACAGACAGACAGATGGATGCAGAAATGATGGATTGATAATTTCAGGTACTAAGGAGCACTTTGAAGGTGATAAATAGGGGACTCTGATAAAGAGTGGCTTGGAATGGAGCTGTGTCAGCTAGAGGGAGCGGGAGGCTGCTCTGAAGAGGGCTCATCTTGGAGGACAGGGAGAAGGTGGTGATTATGAGGGAAGAGGAGCAGTACGTGCAAAGGGCCTGAGACTGGGATGAGGTTGGCAGGTCCAAGGCACAGAGAGGGCGGGAGAGACAGCCGGCTAGCGGACAAGGGAGGAGTGGGAGATGATGGGATCGGAGAAGGCAGGGAAGGCTGGATCTGGAAGGGTGAGTTGAGTTTGTATGCTGCTTGCAATGGGAGGTCATTAGAGGGCATAAGCGGACAGTGACATGATCTTACGTATACCTCGGGTGGTTCACACGTGCGCTGGTGCTTAAGAATTCCTGCTATTTCGCTCCTGCAGAAAGTATTTTCTCACCCACCAATTTAAGGAAGGTGTTCTTCCTCTGAGTCCTTGTGTTCACATCTTCATGTCTTCATTGTTGGACCTACCAGTTTGCTTTTGAATCAACTCTTTATGTGTCTTTTTACTTTACCAGAAAGCAAATCCAATATTTAGAGAGACAGCAGTACAAAGTCAAGATCCAGAACAGCCTGTCTAGAGGCAAAGACTTACTCTACCACTTACTAGCAGTGTGGAGCTGGACAACTTGTCAGTGTGCCTATGCTTCACTTTCTTTATCTGAAAAAATGGGGCTGACAGTAGCTGCTGCATAGGATGGTTGTTATAATTAAATAATACATGTAAAAAAATCTCATAACAATGGCAGGCACTATGTAATTACTCTATGAATAATAGATATCATTTCTGGGTGTTTTCTCAGGACTGCCATTAATCAGGTTGATCCCAGAGTCTGTGAGGGCCTCTGGCAATGGTGTGCATTGCTCATTGAATGGGGACATGGGACTATACAGGGAAGGTGATTCTGGGATACAGTTTCTGGTCTTGGAAGAAAGAGGTGGTGGAACTGAGTTGACAACAGACCTTCAAGCGCATCTGTCACCAAACATAAGAGGCAGGGATTGTTCTTATCTTCCTTGTATAGGCAGGCTCGGGAAGGATAATTTGCAAAGTGACCCAGGTATTAAGTATTAAATCCAGGATTTAAATACAGGTCTGTTTGACTTCAACATCCAAGGTTGTTCTTCCTAGTTTTGTTTGTTTGGTTTGATTTTAATCCCACAGCACCATGCATGGGTAACAGCTGGCCTCATTGCAAATGTATTACCCTAAACAGCCATGCTGGTGTCTGAAATCCTGCCATCAGCCGTCTGCCTTGTCCATGTGAGGTCCAGCTTTCTATTAGGGGACTAGGCTCCTGGGTGCAAAGGTGTGAATTTTAAGCTCTAGGTGACTACACCATAAAGATGGAACTACATTGTCTTTCTTAGACCCTGACCCCAAAATGGAGGTAACAAGCCCCATTACCTTTCAAAGGGCTAGGCTTACAGAAGCTGTTAATGGTGTTCAAACAGATTTTGGTGGCCACTCTTAGATCAGAAAAGGACCTGGGCATGCTAGAGCCTTTAAATTTTGAATGTGATGAGGATAAACAGCAAAAAAATGAAAGTGGCATTTGAAAAAGAAATATTTTCAGAAACAGATTGAAGACTGAAATTCACATTGTAGTTGTGTCTATCAAGCTTTCCCTTATCGTGTTTAAATTAGAACTTGTTTATACTTTTTGAATTTATAATTTGCCCTCTTTCAAAATTGCAAGGATGCAAACATAGGCAGTCTTGTATTGGGAAGTAGCAGGGCCTGGTGGTCAAGAGCGCAGGGCTTAAGGTTCCAGGACTGGCTTTGGTCCCTAGACCTCCATTCATAGATCTAGGACCTATACGAGTTCTTCAACGCTCTCTGCCAAATTCCTCTTTGTACGATGGAAGTGACGGTGGTACCTGCCTCCTGGTGACTGACACTGCTTGGAAGAGAACTTGGCCCACAATTTTGTTAGCGGCTATTGCTATGTTTGCTCTAAAAGTAATTTGAAACCTTACTAAGAAAGAGAAGAACATTTTACCAGGGCTAGTGACAAAAGAGTTCTCGAAATAGAGTTCCACATTTGGTTTTATGTGAAAACAAAACACACAGGTAAAATCAAGCAAAGCAGAGAAGCAGCACAGTGTTGTACAAGGCTGTTATGATAAAGCACAATCTAGTTTGCTGGAAGGGCTGATTGCTGTCCAACAGAGAGACCTTGAATTCCGGAAGTAAAGTGTCTGCCTTCAGCTGCACTTGGCCTTGTTGCTCCTGATTGATAATGACACGAGCTGGTGTCCCTCCCTTCAAAATCCAGCACAAGCTGCCCCGTCTCCCTGCCTCCATGCTGTGGTCCAGCCTCTGTCCCCTCTCGCTGGGATTGCTTCTCGGAGCCTCAGTCTCCTGGGTGCTCTCCCTGTTTCCACACTTGCCCCTCTTCAGTTTCTTCTCCATCCTGGAGCTGAGGAAAAGCCCAGGTCCTTCCAGGTCGCTAGAGCCCAGTGAGGTGTGACTCTGGACAGTTCTCTCAATTCTCACTTCTCCTTCCTCACTGCATTCCCACCATCCTGTGCCCTCAGGAAGATTTATGAACCTCTGCAAACAGGCGGGTCCAAGGGCTTCCTGGGAGCTGTAAAAATTTGCTCCTTCCCTTTCCCTTTCCTGACATTTCCTCTTGTTTTCTTCTCTTCTCTCTCTGTAGTTCTTATTCCTCAGTTACTAAATAACTGATTGTGTTTCTCAACTAAAGTGGAGTTTGGTTCTCTTGGTACAGCAGACGGGCACACCCATTCCCCTCTGAATTGAAAGCGCATCGTATAAACACGATTCAGAGGGCCTCTTACAGAAAGATTAAAGCTTGTTAAAAATACTTTCTAAACACATCAGTTATGAGCTTTATATTCTCATTTCAATGAATTTGCTGCAAGAGTAGAAAATTCTTAGTCCTACGAACGTTTGTTAGAAAATTACTCAGCAATTTTATCAGAAATTCTAATTTCTTCCAAAAAGAAAGTTACAAATAACTTTATATAAAAACATTCCTTCCGCACTTTTACACTGTTGGCAGTGTAAATTAGTTCCAGCATTGTGGAAGACAGTGTGGCGATTCCTCAAGGATTCAGAAATAGAAATACCATTTGACCCAGCAATCCCATTACTGGGTATATACCCAAAAGATAATAAATCTTTCTATTATAAAGATACAAGCACACATAGGTTCATTGCAGCACTGTTTACAATAGCAGAGACCCGGAACCAACCCAAATGCCCATCAGTGATAGACTGGATAAAGAAAATGTGCCACATATACACCATGGAATACTGTGCAACCATGAAAAAGATGAGTTTATGTTCTTTGTAGGGACATGGATGAATCTGGAAATCATCACTCTTAGCAAACTGACGCAAGAACAGAAAACCAAACACCGAGTGTTCTCACTTATAGGTGAGAACCTATAGGTGAGAACAATGAAAACACATGGACACAGGGAGGGGAACATCACACACTGGGGTCTGTTGGGGGGTGGGGGCTAGGGGAGGGACAGCGGGGAGTGGGGAGGTTGGGGAAGGATGACATTGGAAGAAATGTCTGATGTAGGTGATGGGGGGATGGAGATAGCAAACCACCACTGCATGTGTGTACCTATGCAATGATCCTGCAAGATCCGCACATGTACCTCAGAACTTAAAGTATATATACATATATATATAAGTTCCTTCTCAGAAAGTAAATCAGCATATCAAAGGAATACCTGCACTCCCATATTTACTGTAGCACTGTTCACAATAGCAAATATATGGAATCAACCTACGTGTCCATCAACAGATGGTGGATAAAGAAAAATGTGATATATATATATATATATATATATATATATATATATTTGTATGTGTGTATGTATATGTATATATATATATGTATGTATGTATATTTATGTGTGTATATATATGTATGTATATATGTATGTATGTATGATCACATCTTCACTGTGTGTGTGTGTGTGTGTGTGTGTATAATAGAATATTATCTGACCATAAAGAAGAATGAAATGTCATTTGCAGCAACATGGATAGAACTTTAGATTATTATGTTAAGTAAAAGAACCCAGACACAGAAAGACAAATATCACCTATTCTCACTCAAATATGGGAACTAAAAAAATTGGGCCTCACAGAGGTAAAGAATAGAATAGGTACCAGAGAGGGGCTGGGAAGGGAGTGTGGGTTGGGGAGGGAGATGAAGAAAGGCTGGTTAATAGGTACGAATGTAGTTAGGTAGAAGGAATGAGTTCTGGGTCTGGCATGGTGGCTCACACCTGTAATCCCAGCACTTTAGGAGGCCAAGCCAGGTGCATCACGAGGTCAAGAGATCAAGACTATCCTTGCCAACATGGTGAAACCCCGTCTCTACTAAAAATAGAAAAATTAGCTGGGCGTGGTGGCACATGCCTGTAGTCCCAGCTACCCAGGAGGCTGAGGCAGGAGAATCGCTTGAATCCGGGAGGCAGAGGTTGCAGTGAGCCAAGATCTGGCCACTGCACTGCAGTCTGGCAACAGAGCAGAATTCTGTCTCAAAAATAAAAAAGAAGGAATGAGTTCTAATGATAGATAGCAGAGTAGGGTGATGAGAGTTAACATGATATTGTATATTTCAAAATAGCTAGAAGAGAGGACTTAAAAAGTCCCCAACACATAGAAATGATAAATACTTGAGATGATACCCTGACTTAATCATCACACGTTCTATGCATGTAACAAAATGTCGTATATGCCCCGTGATATGCACAAATGTTATGTAACAATAAAAAAAAATGTTTTTCCAGATCAGATTTGGTATTTTTGCTACTCAATGATTTGGCAAGCACAGTTTAAATGGAATTTTACCAAAGCCCTGCTCTTTACCGTGTAAACCAAGTTCCCAGGCTGTAAAGGTCGGCACTGAATGAGATGTAACTCTGTTCGTGATTTGTACCTATGGCAGCAATGCAGGACCCAAGGGGATTTAGATAGATGCCCCATGTGGACATCACCAAAGCTCTGTCATGGCAAAGGAGCAGACATCTGCCTCCAGGCCCAGTGGGAAAGGGCGCCATCCATCTTGTCACACATGATCATTTCAGAATGAAGTTGATCTTGGGTGACTGACTCTGCCCTAAAGATTCTGATTTGTCTCTTGCGTTATAATAGCAGTCTGAGATCTGTCTCAGGCCATGGATATTTTCTAACCTGCATTTTCTAGTTACAAGAAAATAAAATTATGTTGAATCAAATGTAGAAATTTCTATAAGTAAAAACATAAGAAAATAAACTATTACATTATGAAACCTATCTGCACCAAATATGATTAAAAATCATAACCTGAACCTCATAGATTGTTTCTTTCTGGTATTTTATGTATTTGTTTTTAACTAGCAAATACAGTTGTACGCATATTAAAATTTGTTTATATTTACGTTTTAAAAAATGTTTTGTTTTAAAATAAATTTTTAAAAGTACAATTGCATCCAAAGCATTTTCCCTTGTAAAATAAAGTTTATTCTTTATAAAACAGATTTTTCTTTGTTTTATTGAAAGATCAGTAGTCCATGGATTTTTTAAAAACCTAATAGCACATAATATAGTGTAAAATATATTTGACTCTGAGTCTAGACCCCCCCCCCACTCTTCGTTGAAAGTTATGAATAAGGTTTTAGTGGTGAATAGGATGCTAAAATAGAGGTTTTGTCCATTTTAGCAGAGGCCCCAAGCTGAGAGCAGTACCGTAGGAGCAGAGTGCCTCCTGCCTAAAGCCAGGAGTAAGCTCTCCCATGAAGGATATGCAAATAGACTGTGAAATCAATTCTGCCAAGACAGACCAATACCAACCTCCGGCCTGGAAGAGTTGAGTTGGGCAAGCTGCGAGTTGGAGAGAACTGTCAGAATGTTGTCAATATCAACCTCCCTGCTTGTCCCAACAAGAGGCAAAAGAGTGATTGCCTCTCACCTTAAGTGAGAGACTTTGGCTTCAGGGATACTCAAGCTTTATTTACATTCCCTGAAGTTTGAGGGACAGAGGGGACTATGGTCTGAAACATGCCTGAGAAATATAAGAGCAAAGGTTAAAGTGTGTGCCTGAAGCAGGAGGAGAGAGAAAGCCAGGGCTGTCCAGGGAGCAGACTGCTCTCCCACCTGCTGGGGCACAGGTGAGAGACCTTTCCAAGGGCCAGTGGACTCCTGGGTTGGAGAAGCTGGAGTCCCTTGGAGAGCTATGTCCAGGGAGACTGTCTGGTGGAGGAGACACGGGTGGTGGTGTTACCAGTGGAGGGTGTCCACATTCTTGGCATTTTGAACAAGGAATTGGACAATTCACACAAACAAAGCAAGGGAAGAATGAAGCCACAAAGCAGAGATTTACTGAAAATGGAAGTACACTCCACAGGGTACCAGCTGGCCTGAGCATAGAGGCTCAAGAGCCCCTTTACAGTATTTTCTGGGGTTTAACTACCAATGGGTACCCTATTGGTTACTTGGTGTACATCCTGTGTAAATGAAATAGCGTCCTGCAATCAGGATGATTGCTTGCTTTCTGCAGCCAGTCAGAGGCTGAAGTGAAGTTACGAAGATTACACCCTATGCAAGCATCTGAGTGGCTGTGGAAAGCAACTAATCAGAGGCTGAAGTTACATAGTTACCCTCCAATACAAATGTCTAATTGGTTGAAGAAAGCAACGCCCCTTTTCCAAGCAGAAATGGAAGTGGGTTGCCAAGGGAGTAGCCTCCAGTCCTTTTGTTACTTAGGTGTGGGAAGTTGGGGTTTTCCTTTTGATTTAGTTATAGGAAGTCAGGGTGGCCTTAGGTTTCTGGCCTCCACACCCTATTCTCCTGCCTCAGTGGGATCCAGCACAATGGTGGGTTGTGCAATGTCTAGAGAATAGAGGCCTCTCTTATGTCAAGAAAGACATGGATAGAGGTCCTCAGTAAAAGACTCTCTGAGAAACCCACAAGACATCCAGCAAAAAGGGAGTGACATCTGCCAAGGCTAGAGGACTCAATGCTAGATCACAGCCTGGTAAGACCTTTCCTGCCACCTCTCCTCTCCATGGCATCCAACCCTACTGGGGCCTGAAATAGCAGCTTGTAAGAGGTGGAAGAGCTGGAAATGTAAATAAAACAAAGCAGTGAAGATATCATTCTTTGATGAAACAAACCACCATATTGGAGCATTCCACCTGCCAAAGAACTGAAGGCAACCTTCAGCCAACAGCCATCAAGGAACCAAGATCTTCGACCCAAAGCTGCAGGGAACTGAGTCTTGCCAACTGCTACATAAGTGAGCATAGATGGGATCCTCCACAGTTGAACTTTCAGATGAGACCAGAGCCACACCTGACAGTTTGATTGCAGCCTTGCAAACGACCCTGAAGCAGAGGACCCAGCTCAGCCATGCTGGGTCTCCTGACCCACAGAACCATGAGAGAGTAAATGTGTGTGATTAAGCCTGTAAGTTTTGAGGCAATTTGTTATGCAGCAAGAGATAATGAATACACTTTTGTTTCTTTTCATTTTAGGTAAATTATCTCTATTTTGCCAGTTTCTTTAATAAGGCTAGTAAATCCTTCTGTAGTCATAAAATAATATAGAAGGAAGAAAAGAAAAACTCATTTTCCTGAATGAGAAACCAAAGTGCTGACATAACATCGTGACCCTCTGTCGCAGGTCTCCCCTTCTGTCCGTGGCTGGGCACGGCGTTGCATGAGGGATCTTTGCTTGTGGTACATCTTTTCTTCTCTGTGCTTTTCACTCAGAGCATTTAATCCACACATATTTGAGCTCCTAGTGTAAGCTTGAAATCATGGAGGAGTAAGACATATGGAGAGGCAATGTGCATTCTCACATCCCGCCTCCATGACACTTCTCATGTCGTAACCCCTCTTGGGTGCCTCTTCCTTCTTCATTCTGACTTTCAAAATTTTGTCCTCATTACAAAGCCCCATGTGCTCTATGATGTTTTCTTTCTGACCCTCTGGTGCCCATAGCCTCCAAATGTCTACAACATCAGAAGCACTTAGCAAAGCCTGATGTTATCAGTTCTCTCTGAGTTAACCTCTGACTTGGTAAGATGTCTGGCCGTTAGTCGGTTATGAATAGGGAATGAATCAAACCAAGTTATAGTTCCTAAAATAGTTGCATGACCCCTAAGCAGCCTTGTTATAAAATGCTCTAAGATGAAATTAAAAGGTCACACAATTATTGTTTTTCCTTATTACCAAGGTTCAGAAATATACTTAACACATTTTAGCTCCTAATTATTTTTAGTTCTATAATACTAGTCATTTAATGAATATTAACTTAAAGCTGGACATTAAACATTTAACTGTGAACTCAATGTAAACTCTCTGACCCTAGCCAAATGAATTTAATTTTTTAAAAAAGTGGAAATCTAATTAGTCATCATACTTAGGCCTCATGAGGCCACTCATCATGTGTAACTGACACTTCCAGGTGTCCTGCTGGTGGCTTGAATCAATTAGTAATCTTTATTGAAGCTGAATATAATTAATTACACAACCTTGAGATGTTCAAGTCTAATTTCCCTAAAATTACATCATAAAGCTGGGGCATTTGCATGGCTTCTGACAGAGAGAAGAAAAAAAAAAAAACAAGCATGAATAATTACTCAGTTAAATTCATGGCACATAAATTCATACCACAAAATTGAACTCCTTTAGCTTACTGTTGTCAGAGATAAAAATGCCCTCGGGTTACACACACAGGCTTGTTGAACAGGTGCTCATTATTGAAGAAACATGTGTGTCACTTATCTGAACTACAAGCTTATCGGGGACTATGTGCACAGATATTTTCTTCTCAAACATGTAAGTTAATTGCCCATTCACTAGGATGATACCAACATGACCTATTTCTGATATGAGGTGTGTTCCCTGTCATCCTAGCTGCAATAAAGGCCTGAGCAATAGGAATTATTACAGAAAACCAAATCCAACACATACAAAAACTTAGAATCATAAAATACTTGAGAATTGAAGCTAATCTTGCCTCTTCCTCTAGTCTCCCTAAAATGTGATTGTAAGTTACATGTGAGACAAAATATCGAAGAAATTTGAGATAGTTTCTCAGCATCTATATCAGTTACCTTTACCACATTAATACTGTGTAACAAATCGCCCTAATGGTAATGTCTTAAAAGAAGATCCATTTACTATTGAGTAAATGAGTTTACTATTGAGTTACTGAGTCTACAGGTCAACAGACTGGTTTAATTCTGCTAATCTTGGTGACATTGTTTGGCAAGTTCTGATTTGAACCAAGGGTTACTCACTTGTCCAGTGGTTGGTAGGTTATTGGCTGATCAGGATGTCTCTGTTTCATGGGCATGTTCTTATGAAGATTTCAGGGGGTGGAGGAAGAGAGAGAGAGAGAGAGAGAGAGAGAGAGAGAGAGGTAGGATTTCTTGAAGCCTGGCCTCAGAAGTGGCACCACATCACTTTTCCAACATTCTATACTCAAAGCAAGAAAAAGATCAGTGAAGATTCAAGGAGTGGGGAAATAGACTCTACCTCCTAGAGGAAGTGCCTGTAAAGTCACAAAGTAAAGAAAGGGGGTGGGGAATGGAGTCTATTTCCCAATCAATCTACTACAGCATTCAGAAATGTATGGACTTAATCACATTTGTACTCAGAAATATATAGTTCATTTTCGTTATTCTTTATAGTCATATTCTATAAAGATGCTGTGAACATTGCATGAGTGGTTACTGAATTATTGCTTCAACGGGAAATTTACTTTATATAGGTTTGTCAATATTACTTTTGTGAAACAAGCCAGTCTCATCAGTGCTGAAAATATGCTCTTCCACATAGCCCTTTTCCTTAATTTTCCATAATTCTTAGCAGGTGTTTTTAAAATTCGTCCATAGTCCCCTGATCTGCAGAAATGTACCTCCTCAGCAAGTTTAACACTTTTCACATTGCACTGCCTTTCGAATCATGTGAACCAGCCAGCACCAGCCAAGAAGAGTGTAACATTTTCCTGACTATGGATAATCTGACTGTAAATTTGTTTGGTTTTCAGACTCACAACAATACTGTCCACTTTTTAGTTATTTTTGAGTTAGTTGTCATCTCATGAGTCCATGCATTTAGCCATTTCCCCATCTTTTCCATAGCTTCATCACACACTGTGGATGCTACTTCAACACCTTCTGGTGTGGCCTCTCATGTGGATCTGCAACTTTCCTCTTCCTTTTTCTGGATGTATCTTGTTGATTCATCCACATGGAAGTCAGCCAATAGCACTGTAACTCATGCCTGCATGAAGCTTAGCTAACATATGTATTTTCTACAAAAGGTACATCACAGTCTCCTTGCGCTGAGGAGCACTCAACAGCACCACAGCACGATGCTTGGAGGCCATCTTAAACAGCAAAATTATCAACAAAAGCACAAAAAGACAAAAAAAAAATGGCAGTAAATTGATCACATACACAAAAGATACCTGTTTATAGTTTAAAAGCTGAAACAGGAAGAGGAGGGTGCCTTGTTCAAACTCAGCTGGGAACAGGCACATTGAGCAGCCCACATTTTTCTGCAACTCTCTTCTAGTCCATGAAAAACAACATCACTTCAAGGATGGATTTTGGGGGTCACAAGTAAATTTGAACAAGTAGACAAATTTGCAAATACGGAATCTGAATCATGAGGTGGCCTGCATACAGAAGACCTGCTCTGCTCTGTGACAGCCACTGAGTCAAGTCCTGGAGAGGAAGCTGCTCAGGCACCAGCCCCGCCTTGGCAGGTGCTCACAGTGTCTCAGTCGGAGGCGGCAAAAGGAATTGTCATTGAGGAGCAGCACGTGCTCCTCAGGGCTGACATTCTGGAAGGAGAAAATGTTTGGGGAACACAGAAGTGGCTTCCAGTAAGAATTTTAATTCTAGTTGCGGCTCAGGGTCACTGCTTCAGTCTTTACTTACAGTCTCTACTGAGGGATGATTGAGTTTTGGATCCAAAGATGTCCTGGGTGTAGGCTGAAAACAAGCACAACTCTAAAGTTGTTGGTGGTGTTTGGATTTAACCAGATTCTTATTTCTGTTTAAATAGGCAGTGGGTGGAGCTCAGAAAATAGGTGGAGCTCAAATCACCACTGCTCTGACTGCCTGCTGTATACCAAGCCTGCTAAGGGTTGTGGATGTGCAGTATTGAGACTAAGGCAGCTCCTTCTCCAGGGAGTCTCCCCAGGGGTGACGGAGGAGGCACAGGCACCCCCAGTATTGCTAACATAACAGGGTGAGAGAGAGTTTCGGGACTCCAGAAGGAGAGCGGTTGTTTCTAGATGGGGATATCTATAGGGAACATAGGTTACATAGTTCAGTGTTTCTCATCCTTTCAAGTAGCATGACCCTATAATTCTGACTCTTTTCTTTTTAATTATATAAAACTGTCAAGCTTAGTTTTCCATATTTTGTATTATGAAAACAATAATTACACCGTTTGCTTCGTGTTTCCTCTCCCCAGCACCTCTTCTCAGCTGACAATCCCCATCTCCAAGACCAGTCACAGGAGAGGGTGCATTCCTAGACGGCAGGGGAGGATGTCAGCTTCAGCTCTTTGCTCCCAGAACCTAGCACAGGGCCTGGCCCAGAGCAGACACTTTGGAAGCATTTGCTGATAGAAAAGATAATTGGAAAAAGGAAGGAAGAAGGGGAGGAAGGAAGGAAGGAAGACAAGAAGGAAATAAAGAAGAAGAAAGAAGAAAAGAAAAAATTATAGACAACCACATGGCCTCTAAATGCTAGACTCCTTGAATCAAAATCACCTTGAGTCTTTGTTTAATGAGTAAGTGCAGAGCATCTGCTATGCCTGGTGGAGACTCTGCTGCAAAGCTGTCAGGGATGGGTCAAGGAGTCTGTGTTTTAAATAAGCACGGATCCACTAAAATCCACAGAGGATTTTGACAGACAGCAAGATTTGAGGACCACTTATCCAGATACAGGATGTCCGATCATGAACAGTATCACTGCATCAGTGTTACAAGTTGTCAAAAATGGGCTTCTGCCACCTGCCTTCCTAACCTGCCAGTATCACAGGCATTGCAGAAGAAGGCGCCCTGGCATAGACGCAGAAGTGTGCCTTCAGCTCTGCGGGCCCTTGTCTGTTCTCTGCAGCTGGTCACCTCTGGGGACAGCGGAATTGGATGGCCTTAGAGAAAGCTCCCTTGCACTCGTGCTGTTGAACACTTTTTCTCCATGTATGGTCCTTAAGTTGCCTATGCAGCTTGTAAAACACAGGTCTTTGGGATCCATTCTAAAGCCGGAATTTCCCAAGTGGAGCCTTCCCTGCGATACTGTATAAGAGGTTGGTGACACAGGCACTCACTCTTTGATATGCAGGTGTTTAATATTTAATCGAAGACAACACTTCCCAATGCCTGGATGTTTGATCTCTGGTGCAGCCTGCTCTCATGACCCATTAGGGTGCAAAAAAAATATTAGAAGTTCTAATTATATATTTTTATCTCATCCATTACTTAAAGAGAAAATGAAGTGGGTTTAGCATCGGCACTGGCACTGCAGTCCCCTTGCTCTGAGCCCCTCCCATGTGCCACCTGGATAAACGCAGTGGCTCCTGATTGAGCTCTGCTTCTGCCCTTGCCCCCTGTCCCACGGAACTGATCTCCACTCACAAGCACGAAGGATACATTTAAAACATCAGCAGGGTCAAGCCACACCTTTCTCAAAGTTCTCGGATGACTTCATTTTACCAGTTAAAGTCGAAGTCCTTAAGGCCCAATGCGATCTGTCCCTCTGTGTCCTCTCTGACTTCCTTCCTTCTCTCAGGGGTGGCTTACTCCATTGCAGCCACAGAGGTCTCCTCTGCTCCACAAACATGGCAGGCACACCCTGCTCAGGGCCTTCACACTGGCTGTTTTCTTTCACCGGAGTCTGAACCGTAAACATCTACACACCTGACTCTCACCTCGTCAGGTCATATTTAAACATCATCTTCTCAACCTGCCCCCATTACCCTCAACCCCCTTACAAAATGAACGACACATACCAGAAACTCAATTCACTACATACTTATTGAAGAACTGATTGAATGAATAGCTATATTTTATATGCAGTGAATAATATACTGGAGTTATAATACATGTAAAGTATTACAACTTTATATGCATTATGAGTAATGCAAGTCAGCTTCTCCCCCTCACTCCCCGCCTCCTCCTTCCTCTTCCTTTTCCTCTTCCTCCTCCTCCTCTTCTTCTTCTTTCTTCTTCTTCTTCCTTTTCCTCATAGAAGCACCGGAGAGAGTCATTGAATCATTTAATGAATACTGGCTCAGATGTCTGGGAAATGATTCCCCTGTAATCTTCGACATGTATCTAACTGTGTCCAGGAGATGGCGCTCATTCCCAACAAGTCACAGTGCTGAGCATCTCAGTCTTGGTGCTTTTTCATCTTGCTACTTTTGTCATATGAGTAATGATTGACGGCTCTGGTACCATTGTGTGGCTTAACCATGCTGGCAATTGAATAACTGTACCCCTGAAATTCCTACCTGTGGAGAAGGACTTGAGATCATTGTTTTGGGGATGTCAGTTGCCTGTGCTGGGACTGAGTGTATGTTGGGGGGGACTCCCGGTGCCCCAGTGGCTCTGCAGCCCCATTGTTAGGATCCTCTTCCCAGTGTAATGCCACAGACCTTCTCAGGCATCCTCACATAAGCAAGATCTATTGCCCTTGCGATGGCTGTTGCTTGCTAAATACCGGTTACCAGCCAGGCACTGGGAGAAGCCCTTTATGTGCGCAGTCTGATCCTCTCAACCTCCTGGAAGAAAGAGCTTTAGGATTTCATTTTACTAAGGCCTCAAAAGATTAATAACAAGTGGCATGGAGGGATTTCTTGCCCAGTAAAGAAAACAGGAAGTCTCCATGCGGCCCTTCCCCCTGTGCACAGAAGTCCAAGGAACTAAGAACTCAGAGGTAGGCAAGTTTAGCTTCCCTGTCCTCCAGGAGTTCTGTATCTGGTGAGAGAGAGAGAGAAAGAGACATCCATGCAGAGAGAGCCTATTTTAAGGCAGATTGTAATACATATTGAGACAAAAATATGAGTAACTTGCCAAGGGGGAACTTCACTCAGTACCTACAAGTTTCCGTGGTAATTGTTGTTTGTTGTCTTATTTTTGTTTTTGTTATTAGAGAAAAACACTGGTTCCCAACTCCTCATGTAAAATTTTCCAAATTAGTGCTTCTTAATTTTTACCTGGGATCAGGCTGATTGCAGATCCTGCTTCAGTGGGTTAGGAATAGAACCTGGCACTCTGAATTTCTAATCACCTGTCATGTGATGCGGATGCTGTGAGTGCAGGGACCCCAATTTGAGTAGGAAGAGGCCAGAGAAGTGAATGGCCCAAGGTCTGGCTCATGAGTCATGAGCTAAGAATCTTTTTTCGTGTGTGGTTGTTTTTAAACTATTTTTAAAGGGCTGTGGGGGCAAAGAAGAAAGACTATGCAACATATGATACGTGGCCCACAGAACTTAAAATATTTGGCATCTGATCCTTTACAGAAAAAATTTGCAGACTCCTGGGCTAAAGTAAAACTGCTGACCTCTTACTAAACTCCATTGGAAGAGCAAGTTCTTTTGAATGGTGAGTTTGGAGGAAAGAGCAAGGCGTGCTCAACTCCATCCTTTCTATGGGTTTCTTGCCTGCATGGAGCATAGATTCTGGGAGCCTCTTGGTAAGAGTCTCTGTGGTGCCAGGAAGGGGTCTGCAGTCTCTAGTGTTTCGCTGATGGCATCAGTCTGTCTAGTGATGTATTCAGGAGCTCACTTCTCAGCAGACCTAGTTCAAACTCTTCAAACTACCTTATCCATAAAAAGGTTTCCATCTGCTTGATTCTCCTTTTTGTCTCTTAGTGACTCAAAGATTGAGTAGGAGGGGGAGGCAGAGTGCTCCTTTAGAGCCTCCCAAGCCCCAGCCTTTCCTTTTACCTTCAGGCATTTGTTTTGTGTGTCTGAGTTCTTGTTGGACTCTAGCGCAAGGCTTGCATTCTAGGCCTGACTGACAGATGCATATGTGGCTGCAGACTCACCATCCATACACTACCAAATGACTTCTGTGTCAGACCATGCCAGTGGCTGATTGTCCTATCAGAGGACTCATTGCCAGTCGGAGTTAAATCTCCGAGCTAGGAAGCTGACATGCATCCTGGGCGCAGGCAGGCCTTCCCCAGTCTGCAGTCCTTCACATGCCATCTCTGCTCGCTCCTCTGGGGAGCAGCCGTCAGTCGCTTTGCAACAAGGGGTCAGAATCACTAAAAAGTGGGCCTGATTTCACAAAAGCTGCAGCCATATATATTTTATTCTTCGATGTGTAACCATGGTAATAAGATAGATGAAAAACCCTCAAATGCACATGGCAGTTGGGGTACTGGAGAAGGGTTTAATTTTAGAATCTGAGCTTCACAGAACAAAGAGCAGTGGAATGGGGCTTGCCACAGACCTTCCATAGCTTCCTCTCCTTCCAGGACTACACAGTCTGTCTGACTGCAGGCAATTTTTGGGTTCAACAGTTGTGGAATTTGTTTGGCTTGTGACATTCTTCTACCACTGCAGCTATTGTGATGGGGTGTGCCACTAGAAAGTCATTCTGTTGTGGCAATTTTCAGGAGTATCAACAGAGTAACAAAATAACTGAACTTAAGCAAATGCAGCTGTTCTAATCATTCCATATTTAAACAAGGCACTTTATTTCCTTTCATAATCCTTATCACAAATTCTACAGGGGAGATACCATGATTATCCCGGTTTGACAGATGAGGAAATTGAAGTGCAGAGGTTGTGTAACCTGCCCTGAGGTCCCAGGATGAGGAACTGATGTTGTCGGTATTTGATCCAAGAGATCTGGCTGAGAGCCTGCACACTCCACCATCACGTGGCTGTCGTAATCCTGCATCAGTTATGCAAGCTGCAGGCAGGGCCACCAGGGGACTAGAAGAGGATCCCTGGCAGGGATGTAGGGAACTGTGACTTAAGAATTACACACTGGGGTAGGTTGGGGGGTGGGGGGTAGGGGGAGGGGCAGCAGGGGGCGGGGAGGCTGGGGAGTGAAAACACTGGGAGAAATGCCTGATGTAGGTTAAGGGGGGGCAGGACGGGGGTAGGCGGAGGCTGCAGACTGCAAACCACCGTGGCATGTGTGTACCTATTGCAACAACCCTGTGAGATGTGCACATGTACCCCAGAGCTTAAATTACAATTAAAAAAAAAAAAGAATTTTCAGTCATTGCCATTGTCCATACATCTGGAAGGGCCAATCTCTGCTCTCATAAAAGGCAAGGCTCTTAGTTATAATTACCAAAGTTGCAGGGCTGGAGGAAAGGGAGAAAGAAGGGAACTTTAAACCCTGCCAGAGTTAAGGAGTGAGGTAAAATCAGTGTCACTTCTATATAAGCAAGTCTCCAGAATGTATAACAGCCTTTAAATGTGCATACATGTTAATCCACTAATTCAATTTCTAAGATTCTTCCAAAGGGAATAATAAAAGCATAAGAAGTTTTTCTTTTTCCTCTTGAACAGTATGCACATCACAGCTTTATTTATAGCAGAAAATTTTCAAAAGAGCCTATGCAGTCAACTTTTGGGGATTGATCAAGTAAATAAGTAAATCTACTAAGTAAAATAAAAATAGCTAAAAATATTATTTTTGAGAAATTTTTAGTGACATAAAGAAATATTTGTGATATAACTCTATGTGGAAAAATCAGGGAGCAAAATTAGGCCATGTGCAGTGGCTCACTCCTGTAATCCCAGCAAGCACTTTGAGGGTTGAGCTTTGAGCCCAGGAGTTTGAGACCAGTCAGAGCAACACAGCGAGATGCCATCTCTACAAAAAGCAAAAATTTAGTCTGTCATGGTGGTGCACACCTGTGGTCCCAGCTACTTGGGAAACTGAGGCAAGAGAATTGCTTAAGCCCAGGAGTTTGAGGTTACAGTGAGCTATGATTGCACCACTGCACTCCAGCCTAGGTTACAGAGTGAGACCCTGTCTCTAAAACAATAACATCAACTACAAAAATTATATGCATCATGAACTCACAAATGTGCGGAAAGATCTCTTTATATGTGATTAAGAAAATGATCAGAATATTTCAGAGACAGAATTTGGAGACATTTTAATTTGCTTTATATTTTATTAGCTTTCATAATAATCAAAGACTCTTGCAATTAACAACAATTTTGTTAATGACAGAAATAATGATAAAAATAAACGTTTGGTGATATAAGAAAGAGATTGATCTATATTTAAAGTAATTTCCTCACAAAGCCTAGCATTATAGGTATTACTGTATCTGTTTTACTAAAACATGAATTAAAAGATGAAGAGATTAATTGACTGCCTCAAAATGTGTCAAATAAACCAATTATTAAAGGTAAGTAAGTATAAGCATTTGTAACGTGCTCAAGAAAGGAGTTGGCGTCTGTTTAGCTGCTGGACAGAGCTGAGCAAATCACAGGAATTGGGGAACGAAAGGAGTGGGGCTGAATCGTGAAAAGCCTTGAATGCCATACTAAGGAGGGGATTCTATCCCACAGGCAATGTGGAATCAGATGCACAAATTAAAAGGGAGAGAGAGAGAGAGAGGTCATTATAAGACTGTGTGTGTGCGTGTGTGATAAAGTCTCAAGGGGTAGTGTGTGCGTGATTAAGTCTCAAGGGGTAGTGCTCAGAAGAATTACTGACATTGTATGTCAGTTCCAGCCTTCATTAGGGACTACACTTCCACACACTCCCTGCAACATAATTGTTATAGAATTCTGGGGAGTATTTGCAGAGTTTCCCTGCCTGAAAAAGGCAGAGGTAGTCAGCCCTCCAGGGTGTCTAGAAGCAGATGCACACAGTCAACACAGAATATCTTCAAATCCATTATCTCTGTTTCTTTCTTTTAAAGCATCAAGTCATGTGCTATTCGCACTGCAAGGCTCCATAGTCCTGTGTGACTAATTTCTTTGCCACCTCAGCCAATGCTTGGTTAATGCTTCAAACCTAGTTGCACTTGGCACATACCTTCAGTCTGATAGATGCCAGTTCTCCAGCCTGCACACTCCATGTATGTCACCTTATTTGCACCACATAGATCCTTCCCCATATTACTGTGACCCCCACCTCACTCAGCCACCACGTGCTATGAATTCTCGAGTCTCTGTCTGTTCAATCTTTTTGATTGGAATATCAGTTGTATAGTCAACTGGCCATTTCTATCCAAACTGTACAAGAAGTGGCACAATTTTCCAATCATTTTCTTTCCCTCTGGATGTATATATCCACAATTATAAATAACTAACACCTTCACAACACTTGTTCTGTGTCAGATGCAGGTCTCGGGACCTAACTTACATTAACACCAGTAACCCTCAGGATAACCCTTCAAGGTGGGAGCCATCCCCACTTTACCAAGAAAACACAGAAGGGCTCAGGGACTTGCCTGAGGTCATGACAGAATTGCCAAGATTTGAATTCATAGTTTTGATTTCAAAGTCAGTGTTCTTAATCATCGCAGCATGCTGCCACTCACAGCCAGAAGAGAACATACTCCAGAAAATCTTATTCAATCACAGTTTACTTACAGTTTCTCTCCTCATGATGTTCCAACCCTGAAGCTTTTGATGTGCAATCATGGCTGGTTTTAGACAGCTGTGTGATGATAATAACATTAGCTACTATACTCAGTGCTTCCCTCCCCATGCCCCTTTTCTCTCTCTTCTGCTGCTTAGAAGATCCCTTATTTTCCCTCTTCTTTTTTTTTTTTTATAAATTCTTTCTTTCCTGGTTATCTCACACGGATACATGGTTTCCCCACCCATCTCCCTTGTTGAAAATTCTTCATCTATTCCCCACCGTCCAGATATAAATGTGCAACAGCGGACTAGATAGCTCCTATGTATTTGACACAAATACATCAAACTCAGCACATCCCAAACCAGGCTTGCTGCCTCACGCTCCAGCTTTGTCAATGGCTCCTCCTGTGTTCTATTCCCGTGAGAACTCTCAGAGGCAGCTTTGACTCTTACTGTTCCTTGACTCCAATATCTCCTGAGTACTCCCTTTCTGTTGATTTGTATCTCTTTCTTCTTGGAATCAACACTTTTCTGGCTCACTTTGCTCTGGTGTGTGCTTGTCTTGAAATGGTCTTCCTGGACCTGGGTTACAGTTAGAAACTCAGGGATCAACAATTTCCTTGAAACATTGTACTCTTCCTCCCTCCTCAATCTCCACCAACTTATTGCCTGGAAAACATCCCAGGTGCCAAGATAATGGAGCTGGAAAGTGAAACAAGAAACTTAACAATTTCTGTAAAGAAGAGGGCTCTAGAAATGGGTATTAAACAGGACTGTGCAAGTTTTTTAAGCCATTGACTCTATGGGAAAGTAAGAGCTTGGTCCCCACTTTCAGCCAAGGAGCTGGGAGGTGGCATACTGATAATCATTCCTTCTCTCAGATATCTACCCATTTTTCCATGGTATAGATAAATGTCACCTCCTTCATGAGCTTTTCCTGCTGGAACTTCTTGGAACTCTAGACTACCTGAGTAATTTATTTACCCCTTGCTATGAACTGAATCTGTGTGTCTCCTCAAAAATTCAAATGTTAACATTCTATCCTCGAAGCGTTGGTGCCAGGAGGTGGAAGTTTTGAGAGGTGATTCGGTTGTAAGGGTAGAGCCCTCGTGAATGGGATTAGTGTCCTTATAAACGAGGCCTGAGGGAGTGCTTTCAACCCTTCCACTCTGTGAGGACTCAGTAAGAAGATGCCATCTATGAATCAGGAAGCAGGCCCATAGTAGACACAGAACCTGCCCATGACTAGATCTTGGACTTCTCAGCCTCCAGAACTGTGAACAATACATTTCTGTTGTTCACAGCGTCTGGGTCTGAGGTAGTTTGTTTTAGCAGTCCCAGCTGATGAGGACACCCCCTTCACATGATACTCAATGATGCATCGTCTGTATTTTCATGTGCTTGTCTCACCTGTTAGGTTGGAAACCATAGACCAAAGTCTGCTTCAGTCCAGAATAAGCCTGGCCACAGAGGCACTTCCTGAAGTTGGCTGAGTAAATGAATAAATGAACACAGTCTGCCAAAAAGATTATATGAAAAACTGGCCATGGTAATTCCTCCCGAGCATCCACGCTCTTGGGTGACTTTCCCCACACTGACACTGGGTTTGGCTGTGTGGCTTGCCATGGTCTGTGGGATGATAGTGACTATGACACAGGCACCTCTGCAGGCCTGATTCCTAGAGGTTTCCCCTCTTCCACTTCACTCACAACTCTGACCACCATGGGAATGACCTGAGCCACACTGTTCAATGCTGAATGGTGAAACAGAGGACTGAGAGGCCCCAGGCTGCCAGCCGAGCCAGGCACATGACAATGCTGGCACGAACATCAGCTGATCTGCCTCAGGCCTTGAGAACCACCTGCTGATGCGTGAAACCATGAGATGAACAGAACATTCATGTTCTAAACTTAGTTTTGGAGTGGTATTTTATGTAGCCAAAGCTAACTGGACAGTCAGAGATCACTAATTTTCAAAGAAATTGTTATGGTTTGTGTCCCCACCCAAATCTCATCTTGAATCTCACTGTAGTGAGACTCTGAAAAAACAAGTGCACAGGCTCATTTTGCCTGTGTTGTGGGAGGGACCGGTGGGAGGTAATGGAATCACGGGGGCAGGTCTTGCCCATGCAGTTCCTGTGATAGTAAATAAGTCTCATGAGATCTGATGGTTTTTAAAAGGGGAGTTTTCCTGCACAAATTCTCTTCTTTCTTTCCCTGCTGCTATCCATGTAAGATGTTACTTGCTCCTTCTTGCCTTCCACCATAATTGTGAGGCTTCCCCAGTCGCATTGAACTGTCAGTCCATTAAGCTCTTTCTTTTGTAAATTGCCCAGTTTCAGGTATGTCTTTATCAGCAGAAAGCGGACTAATACAGAAATGAATTGCAGTCCAGCTGTTTATTTACTAAACAGCTTTTGCTGCTGGATGGAAACAAAGAAACAAAACACCTATATTCGACTCAAACAGCCACTAGCTGTGTGATATTGAACAAGTTACATTGCCTCTTAGATATAAAAACTATCTTTCAAGGTTCTCAGAAAATGTAATAAAACTATACTTATAAATCAACTAATGCAAACTACTGCATAGTATGTGGCCAGCATATGTTGACTATTTCTCTTGGCTGATCTGTGATTGAGAATGAAGCTCTGACTCTCTTCCCATGGACAGAATTCTATCCCTTGTCCCCTCTCTCCTTCTAAGAGCTATTTAAATATATGAACCAAACAGACTAAGTCAGTTTGTACCAAATCCCCCCAGATGAAGTCCTGAATTGTTTCTGAGGAGTTAATTCCTTACACAAGTAAATGAGTCAAGCCTTGGAATTGCTAAACTCATAGATGTTCCTGCTTAATTACCACTTCCTACCTCAAAACCAGCAAAAAATAAAACAGTGTCCAGATTAGGAGGACAATCAAATTTCTCTCGATATGGGTTCCTTCTCTGTCACATTCTCTACATGTCCAAGCAAAATCCTAGATAAAAATATTTGGAGCACCTATTCCCGACTCTTCCTTTCTTGTAATTTTCAGGCATTCTGGGCCCCAGAGTTAGAATGTTTTTCAGGGCTGGAGGGGTGACTGCAACACTTCGCCAACCATTTGTGATTTATTGGTTGATTAGCCATGGTCTCTGCCTTCATAATGCACTCATTCTACTAGGAGGAGAAAATTCTGTGAGTGCCACTGTATCAGGCAAGCTATGGTGAGGGTTACCCTTTGTAATGTTAAGTATGTCAGGTGTTCCAAGCTTTAGGCTAAGTATGTAATGGGTTTTATTGATCCAGGGAATTTAAAAATAGTGCAAATGGCACTACCACAGATAGACCTGCCCTTACCACCTCATCTAGAGAAAGCCCCTCAGCTCACCTTCTCTGTCCCTGGTCCCCTTGGCCTCTTCCTCTGCTTTTGCTTCTCCATACCACTTATGGCTCAATGAAACCCTATTATTCATAAACTTGTCTACTTCTTTATTATTAGCCTCCCAGGAATATAAGTTCCAAGAGTGAAGGAACTCAGTCTGTATTGTCCTTTGCCACCTAGAATGGCATGTGGAAGACAGAGGGCTCTCATTTGTTGAATGGCATGAGATGGACATCAGAACAAGGAGTGAGGAGTTGACTTGTGTCTCTTTCTCCAAATAAGATGAAAAGCTTTTGGGATTGGGACTGTGTCATCTGTGTAACACAAGCTCCCAGCACTGTGCCAGGGGCATCTTGGGCCCTCAACCAATATTAGATAATGAATGGGCCAAGAAATCCACTGGTAAATAGTAATATACACTGCAAAAGGGTAATTTCTGATATCAGAGTTTTTTAGAATATTAGAGGAAGTCAGCAATTAAGTTCCCTTAGATGGATGTATTTTAAGGAGTCATTGCAAAGGTAACTAGATATAAGACTTGTAATTTTTTTATTTATTTGTCCTTCCCAAGAAGTTTGGGTTAGTACAATGTAATTTTGCTAACTGAAGGTCATCACTGATAATTAGCATTATCATCTTACGCTGAATTTAACAATTGCCACATCTTTCTTCCACAGGACTCTAGACTCTTGGAAGGCAGGGATCTTTATGTCTATAATGACCAGCTCAGTGCTTTGTTTACAGTAGATGTTCAGTAAATGTTAAGTTGAAAAAATGGATAGGTGGATGAGCATTTCTTATCACCCTCTACTGTGGCTGTTGTGCCCTTAAGGGCTGCCAGCCTTCTTCTGGCTAGCTGACCCTACACACGCCAGCTCCACGAGGCTGTCCCTCTGTCCCTTTTGAACTGCTGTGTCACCTTCTGGTGTTTTTCTTGCTTCTCCCATGATCATTCCAGTCATGTCTTTTCTCTGTGCAGTTTGCTTGCCTGGTAGGTCTAATGATCAAAATATTGAACAGCTTTGTCTGTGACAGCATCTTTTCTTTCCGACTATCTGTCTTTGATCTCATGTGAGTAGAGGACAAGGAACACAAGTTTGTTAGCCTTTGTGGCACATTAAAGAAAGCTGAAAATTCTTTGATGCTTTTCACATTAAGAAATGGGTCTCTTTCCCTACCTGTTAAATCTGGACATCATCAGTGACTGTTTTGACCATTACAATACTGTGGGCCTGGCCATGTCAGTTTCCAGGCGCAGGCCTAAGTGATGGTTTTTGATCCTTGTGGCTCTATTGAAGCCTAAACCATCAGGTAAGAAGCCAACCCTCATGCTGAAGGGACATGAGAGAGCCTTTGAGACTTCCTGTAGAATAGGAGGATCCCAGCTGAGCCCAGACCATCAGCCAGCCCACCATGACCCCAGGCTAGAGAATAAAGCCATCTTGGACCCAGAGAAGAGGCCAGCTGCCAGCTGAATGCTGCCCAGGGAGTCCAGTTGGTGGCATGGGAGACAGAATTGGTCAATCGCATTCTGCCAGGATGCCTGACCTAAGAAATCATGCAATATAACAAAGCCATTATTTTAGACCACTAAGTTTTGGAGAGATTCGTTATGTGACAACAGAAAGGCAAAACAGCATAGATCATAAAATAAGATTAAATAAGCCTCAAATGGTCACTTAAATATAATTTTCTGAGTAAAGCGCATGGAAATTGTGATCCACATTGTGATTCTTCAGTGGATGTGTGTATTTCTTTTCTGATTCTCTGGCGTGTTCAGTAATCGTGAGCTTGCTAGAGACTGGGGTTCCACAGATGAGAGTACCTACTGTTTGCAAACATTGTTGAAAACAAAAATGAAGTGCTGGTTGAACAAAAATGAAGTACTTGGCTAGCAAAGGGTTCATAAACCAAATTAACAAGCTTTTATGGAATACCTGCAACACTTCTGTTACATTGTTTTGAGGGTTCAGATAATTAATAAATAAAAAATAGTATATGCATTTAATTTACTAAATACTTGTGTAAATTTACTAAATACTTGTGTAAACCTGTACAGATTCATACTACAAGGTATAGGACAGTCAGAGGGTACAGAAATGAAAACTAAACATCTGTGATTAGTTGTGTTTTACATATGTGGTGACCCTGATAGCCCCAAACATTTTTATAGTAAATATACCACTTTATCCTTATGAGAGGCCTACATGATGGCCAGGGCTGGCTATTTCATATTTTATAGATTTAAAAACAAAGGCCTGAAAACATAAAGTGGTTATTACATGCTGAACTGTACCCTCCAATCCCCCCATTCCTGGGACTTATGAATATGATACCTTACATGGTAAAAGGCTTTGACTATTTTGGATTATTCAGGTGAACTCATAGAAATCATAGGGTCTTTTTAAGGAAGGGAGAACAGAGCTAGGGTGCGGGAAGGACTGTGGAAGCAGTGGTTAAAGTGCAATGCTTTGGAAATGGAAACAGGGGCCACTAGCCAAGGAATACACATGGCCTCTAGTGCTGAAAGAGGCAAGGAAACAGATCCTTCCCTGTAACTTCCAGAAGGCAATGCAGCCACACTGACACCTTGATTTTAGCTTGTGTTACTGGCTGAAATACGTTCCCTCCCACCTATTCATGGGTTGAAATTCTAACCCCCAGTACTTCTGAATGTGGCTGTATTTGGAGACAGTGTCTTTAAAGAGATAATTAAGGTTAAATGTGGTCATTAGAGTGGCCCCTAATCCAATATGCATGGCATTCTTTTAAGGAGAAATATGGACACAGACATGCAAAGAGGGATGCCCATGTGAAGACACAGTGAGAATGTGGCCATCTACAAGCCAAGAAGAGAGGCCTCAGAATGAAACCAGTCCTGCTGACACCTTGATCTTGGACTTCAGGCTTCAGAACTCTGAGAAGGTAAATTTCTGTTGCTTAAGCCATCCATCTGTGGTACTTGGTTATAGAAGTCTGAGCAAATTAGTTCAGTGGTGTGCCCCTAGCTCTGTCAAGTCATTAGAGGCAGACATGAGAATGGATCTAGGAGTTCTAGCTCCTAGTGCTCCTCCTGCTGCCTAAACTACTGCCCCACCTTCTGGACTCTAGTACAATGATTACAAATTGCTTACATTGTGATCTCAGCCTCCATCAATCTCTAGCTAGGCAATCTTGAAACATTGCTTAAATTTTCTGTGCTGTGGTGAGGACTATAGCATGTAGTACCTGTTCAGTGACTCTCAGATACTGTTTCTGGTCTCTGTATTCCAGACTGAAAAAGGATGAGTGGAGTTTTCCAGCAAAATTCCTGAAAGCCTTTCCCTAAATGATGATCACGTAATAAAATAAAGAGAATAGACTGGAGAAATGAGGTATAAGATCATGAATGTACAAAGTGCACATGAGTGAGAGTGTTTCTTTTCTAGTAGAAAGAGTTAAATTTTGCAGCAACTCTCTCTCCTATATCAACCATAGAAACTGTAATCGTTTGCAGGGGTGGAAACCATTATGCATCAATGTCACTGTCATCAAATAAAATGTAAGTGCCTACAGAGACACAGTGTGGTCTAAGGAGTTTTGCAAAGAACCCATAATTGGTACCCTGCTGTTCAAATCATCGAGAAAGTAGGAGCTTGGGGCAGGAGGTACTGGCTGCAGATTTTATACACGATTCTCACAGACCTTGAAATGTCGGACCAAGGCCATGCTCCCCCTCCCTTATCCAGCAACTTCCCGAGGGCTGTTCTTCCTCTGTCATGGACAATCAGCGCTATGCGAGGATGTTCTCATATCCTAGAAAGCCTGAGGGAGTTTCTTATAGCCAATATGAATCTGTGATTTTAGTCCCAGAACCCTGAGTAGCAGGCCCAGGGGGGCAGAAGGTGATTCAGGTACCTGCCTGTGCAGCTCAGGAAGTGAGGGCAGTCCTCTTTTGTCTTAATGATTTGTCCTTTGTTTTTGTTTGTTTGTTTGTTTTGAGACAGAGTCTTAGTCTGTTGCCTGGCTGAAGTGCAGTGGGGTGATCTCAGCTCACTGCAACCTCCCTCTCCCTGGTTCAAGCGTTTCTCCTGCCTCAGCCTCCTGAGTAGCTGGGATTACAGGTACATGCCACCACACCTGGCTATATTTGTATTTTTAGTACAGACGGAGTTTCACCATGTTGGCCAGGCTGGTCTTGAACTCCTGACCTCAAGGGATCCACCCACCTTGGCCTCCCAAAGTGCTGGGCTTACAGCTGTGGGCCACCGTGCTCAGTCTATTGTTTGTTTTTTGAGATGGAGTCTTCCTGTGTTGCACAGGCTGGAGTGCAGTGGTACAATCTCAGCTCATTGCAAGCTCCACCTCCTGGGTTCAGGTGATTCTCCTGCGTCAGCTTCCTGAATACCTGGGATTGCAGGGGCATGCAACAACACTGGATAATTTTTGTGTGCTTTTTTTAGTAGAGATGGGGTTTCACTGTGTTGGCCAGGCTGCTGTTGAACTCCTGACCTCAGCTGATCCCCTGCCTGGGCCTCCAAAAGTGTTGGGATTACAGGCATGAACCACTGCACTCAGGCAATATTTCATCTTTACTGAGCTAAATCACAGTTCTCAGTGTAGTGAGACCCTGAAGAAACAACTACACAGATCCATGGACCCTATTCAGCTGCTTTGACAGATCCATCAAAACCCGCCCTGTGGAGCTCTGTGTCACTGAATGCCACAGCAGGTTAATGCTAAAATCGGAAAAATCCTGGATCAGAAAATACGTATCTTAGAGTAAAAGAACACAACATACTCTTTAGCTCTGTCTTCTGATAACTTTCATTTTTTGTCTTATTTGACTAAAGATAGGCTGTAATCAAACCTAATCCTTTTCTTATAAAATTAAGAAAAAATCCCCCGGATAGCTTCATGAGCCCAGCCTGCACACCTGCGGACCATTGGTAGCCAAACAAGGCCCTGAGTGCCAGGCCAAGTGTTCATGTTGCATTTAAATCATGGTGCTGACTCATGGCTCATGCTAGCTGTTAACACTTCCTGCTCTCATTTATTCCTTTGTTAATGCATGTTTTAAGTATGATTTACTTTAAGCCATATCCTAAGCATTCAAAAATTAATGAGCTAGAGGCCCTACCTGCAAAGAGATTTACAGTGTAGTGGAAAAATAATGGTACTATTATGATTGGTTAGCACTCTACGATGTGCCTTCACAAGTGTATCATTTAAGTAAAGTTTTCTCAAAAATGCTGGAATCTGTGGCTGTGAGCCCAATAGCAACTTCATACTCCCTCTGGACTATGGAAAGCTCTTCCTGCTTAGCCCACTTCCTTCTGGGCATTGAAGGTAAGATCACAGATCATTTATAAAAGTATCTCTTAGGAAGAGCTAGCAGGCAGCCCCAAGTATGGCTCAGAGGGTTCAGTCCAGAGTCCAGAATCCCTCAGTAGGACTATTCAAAGTACAGTACCTGGGTCAATGGCTGCTGCTACAGTACTGGCTTCCAGCCTGTGTATGGTGAGTATGGAGAGAGTTGGGAAGAAGGAAGACTGATAAGAAAAGAGAGAAAGAAGAAAAAGGAGGAGCAGGAAAAAGGAGAGTTAAGAGTAAGTAAAGAGAGAGAAAGAGAAGAGTGCTCAAGTAAGGGAAGGACTGGGAATGGGAGAAAGAGGGGGAGAGAAGGAGAAAGAAAAAATAAGAATCCAGCATGGCCTCGTAGAATCTAATGATCTTATAATTGCTATGTTTATTTTATTTTTCAATAGTTCCTATCAAGGGTACATAATAATAGTCTCTGTACTGCATGAATACTGCTCATTCATAACTTATAAATACTCTTTTATTTAATAGGAAAATCTAGGTGAAGTCTTATCTGAGGACAGAGCTTCTTAATGTAATGAGCATTGCATTATGTATGGAGGATTTAAGATGAGACCTATAAGGCAGAAATAAGTGTTCCTTCACGTTTGACATGGATTCACTCACTCATTTAACTAAGCAAACTTTTCAAGTGGCAGATAATAGAAAAATAAAGATGTTAAGACACAGTTCTGCAGTCTAGGGGCTCCTAGTCTAGTGGCTGAACAGAAAAGCAAACAGATCATTATGCTTCAGTGTGAAAGTGCTAGGGGTTGGGAGCCCAGAGTCCTTTGGGACACATAGGTAGCTCAAATGGGACACATGAGCTGAGCCATGAAGGTCCATTGTCATGACCTAGGTGAACACTGCAAGGGATCAGCGTGTGCAAAAGCCAGGTAGCAGGGTCTATTCTGGGAGCTGCCAATAGAGTAGAAGGTAAGGAATGGTGCATTCAGGAGATGAAATCAGAGAGCCAAATATGGAACAGAAGACAAGAAGCTATGTAGGCTATTATCTTCTGGAACCTCTCCTGCTGAAAGGCTCTGCAAACACATTTATACTGGCATTTTTTTCTTAGAGGTACCTGATCTCCTGCTTCTCATTTCCTTCCCTTTCTTGCTTCCTTCCTTGTAGCTTTCTTTTAATCTCATGTGCTCCAGAAGAAAAATGGATCATGAAGGTGGCCTTTGTAACCATCAGCATAATGGGTCCTGGAGTTGGAAGTTAGAAGCTCCAATTCCACTCGATTGTTTTCTGACCTCAGCATGTCCTTTCCTCTCTTTGGACCTCAATTTCCCTATATCTAATACATGGGAGGGAGGGGTTGATAAGTTTGTTTAAATTGTCCTTTTAGACAGAAAATTTCTCTATTTTGCTCATCAGAACATAGATTTGCATAAGAAAGATTTAGTTCTTTGAGTGTTGGGAGAGGTTGGTTGAATAATTATTAATCTTTGTGGGAGGTGCTTTTTGTTTTCAGTCTCATCAACAATACATTGGCGCTGGAAGCAGAAGCCTATGACTGTTTTCCTCATGATGGTTCTTTGCAGGGCCAGTGTGTGCCTGGAACTCTACATCTATGTCAGAACTTCTCCAGCCCAGCCTCAGAGCTGGAAAACAGCCTCCCAGCCCTGGGGAGCTGAATTTCTCCATTACATTTTGGCTGTTTAAAGTTTAATGTTTCTGCCAACTTTTCCCTTGGCTATTTCTAAATAACTATTCTTAATTTTAGCCATTTACTGATTGCCTGCTATGCACCATTTTCTTGTTGACTTTAAATGTATTACTTGCTTATTCTGTGTAATAAGTACATTGAAATATGTATTCTCACCATAGTTTTGCATATGAGGAATATAGAGGTCCTCTTTTAAAAAAAATTTTTTTTTAAGAGACGAGGTCTCACTCTGTCACCCAGACTGGAGTAAAGTGGTACCCAGTGTAGCTCACTGCAGTTTCCAAGTCCTGAGATCGAGAGATCCCTGTACTTCAGCCACTAGAGTAGCCAGGAATACAGGTGTGAGCCACCGTGGCCAGCAAAAACAGAGTTCTGCCAAGAGATTAGGTCACCAGATTGTAAAGGAATAACAGAATTTGAAACAAAATCACATGACCTGAACCTTTGCCCTTTCTGCTCTGCAGCATGTCCTCCCTTAGAACCCACACCGCTTCCTCTGTTCGGCTGCCTTGTGCTGGAGCCCAGGGATCAACAACTCAGCGGCAGATGGGGCATTCTTAAGTGGTGTCTGTGCCTCTCCCTGTGAGATCCAGATTCCCAGAATCTCACTGTGTGTCCCAGATGCTCAAGAATTAGTTATTATTTATTGATAATGTAATCTTCACAATAATTTTATGAAGCAAATATCATGGATTCCACTGCACATATAAAGAAAATGAAGCCTGTCAATACACTTCAGGCCTCACAATTAAAGTAGTCATTGATTTAGACTCACTTCTGTCTGACTATAAAATCTGGGTTACTCCAGTCTATATATTGACTCAGTAAAGACATTTTGAATTAAAAGATAAGATAAACACAGCCCTTACTAGATGAGCAGCCGTCTCACTGTGGCTTTCTGCTTCCTGTGCTAAATCAAGACTGTTACATTTAGGGGGGCCAATTTAAACCCTGGGATTGAGGCAGAGCTGTCCTCACACCTCTGTGGGCCATTGGTCACCCTCTTGGACTACAGAGTCTCCTTCCCATAGTTAGTTCCGCACGGCCACTGAGAACTTTGCTGACATGAAAACCTAAGGATAAATCAAAGGTGAGCAGAGCCCTGCAGAGACCCTGCAGTAGAGCATTTGGAGCCACGGAGCAAGGTAGAGGCTGAGGCAGGAAAGTAGTATTAAAGAAAAATTTATCGTGACACTTGAAAAAATGGTAAGGAAGCCTTTATTCAGGACTAACTTTTAATAAGGAGAGAAGTTGTTCTGGCCAGCCTATGGAGCATGTACAGTAAGGGGGTTTGTGTCCTCTGCTTCACCTTTTGATGTTAGAGAGCCAAAGACTCCACCCTCAGTTCATGCTAATGATGCCTTTTTGTTGTTGTTGCATTAAGGACCTGGGAATGGGCATAAAGCTCTTACATGCATTTTTCTCCTTTCATAAGTATTCTTGACTTCTCCTGCAGCTTATGAAATATCTATATTTGGCCACCCTGCTCAGCATACATTTCTATCCCTTTGCCCCTCTTTTGAAGTGTCTGTTTCTGGCTTCTGACCGGAGGCTAAACTTCCTAGCCAGTTAGAATGGTCACCCTAAAGGCTGCAAACTCTTTATGAGAAATAAAGCTCCCCTTTCCAAATTTCTAAAACTCATTATTCTTCAATATATATCAAGTTAAGAAATTGCTTTCACAGCTTGCACATATTTATCTTACTTTTATTTGATACAAAAAGTCTGTTGTTATGGTGATTGTGTTTTATTACAGTTACTATACCAATAAGAAAACTTAGTCCCATAGAAGAGAATATCTTGCTTAGGACAGCCCACAATTTAATGGTGAAAGGAATTCTTGAATACAGACACTCCAATCCCCATCCTTGTCTTTTATGCTCATATTCAATGCTTGGGCCTCAATCACCTGTCCCTTGTTCAGTAATGAGGACTCTCTCTCAACCAAACTTTACTAGGCCCCTCTGAAATCTCTTCTCAGCCTCATCCTTGGGCTTCTGTTTCTACTCTAGAAGAGTTCAGTTGAGCAAGAATCCTGCTAAGTTAGTTTATAGAGAATCCTTCACTCTTAATATCTGATTACCCTGGCCTGCTGTATTAGTCCATTCTTGCATTGCTATAAAGAAATACCTGAGACTGGGTAATTTATAAAGAAAAATAGTTTAATTGGCTCACGATTGTGCAGGCTATACAGGAAGCATGATGCTGGTATCAGCTCAGCTTTTGGAGAGTCCTCAGGAAACTTATGGCAAAAGGTGAATGAAGAGTAGGTACATCCTACATGGCAGGAGCAGGAACAAGAGAGTGCAGGGGGAGGCGAGGTGCTACAGACTTTTAAACCATCAGATCTCACAAGAGCGCACTCATTTTCACAAGTACAGTACCAAAGGGGATGGTGCGAACCCATTCATGAGAAATTCACCCTCATGATCCAATCACCTCCCATCAGGCCCCACCTCCAACACTGGGGATTACAGTTGAACATGAGATTTGGGTGGGAACACATATCCAAACAATATCACCTGCCCTCAGCAAGAATCCTGTTAGGTTAGTTTAGCAAGAACCCTTACTCTTGATGTCTCCTCTTAGTAATTGTCCAACCAACTCCCTCCAATTCCCTTCTTGGCTACACATTTCCACTTGTAATGGAATTGAGCCTCATCTCTTTCCTTATTAAAAGATAGTCCCGAGTAACGTCTTCCTTACCATTTTAACAAGTGTCAAGATAATTTTTTTTTTCTTTAACACTAGTTTCTTTACTCAGTCGTCTTGAAGAAATGCTGATCAGTTGTGGTGAAACTGCTAAAAGGAAAGATCAGGTGGTTGGTTAATATCAGTGGGGTGGTGTTTTGAAAGGGTTGATATATTAGTCTGTTCTCATGCTGCTATGAAGAAATACCTGAGACTGGATAATTTATAAAGAAAAGAGGTTTAACTGACTCACAGTTCTGCATGGCTGGAGAGGCCTCAGGAAACTTACAATCACAGTGGAAGGGGAAGAAAACATGCCCTACTTCCTATGTCAACAGGAGAGAGAAGTGCTGAGCAAAGGGAGAAAAGCTCCTTATAAAACCATCAGATCTCACAAGAACTCACCACTATCACGAGAACAGCATGAGGGTAACCACCCCCATGATTCAGTTATCTCGCATAAGGTCCCTCCCACAGCACATGGGAATTATGAAAACTACAAATGAAGATGAGATTTGGGTGGGGACACAGCCAAACCATATCAGTTGGTTTCTGTTTAGCCCTCAGAGGAGAAACCTAATGGTGGTTAATGAGGGAGGGAGTATAAGGAAATGTGTCTGACAACCCTTCCTAGGCTGAGAACTAAAGGTTTCAAGATTGCTCTGGGGTCCTCTTGGCCAGGAGAAATTCTATTCAGGTTGAGGGATTTAAGATTGCATTTTCGTTTCTCATTGATTACAGTGTCCTTAAGGAGAAGGAACATGGCTTTTTTGAGAGGTAATATTTAGTAGTGTTTAAGTGCATGGGTCTGGAGTAGACTTCTTGGACTACATCTTGGTTTGACACTCAATGAATATGTGGCTTGAGGCAAATTATTCAGCATCTCTATGCCTCAGTGTCCCCATCTGTAAAATTTGCTCAATAATAAAACCAAGTTGGGATTCACATGTCTCTGCAACATGGTGACAGGTAGCTGAATCGAGTGGACAAATTCTCAACTCTGATCTGGCTTGTGTGTTTGTCAACTAACTAATGGCTTATTATTCACATATGTCCTTTATGTTGGATGCATTTTTTTTGTCAGCAATGTCCTAACTTGAGTTACATTTTTCCAGGAACTAGTATGTATCTCAGTGCTACCTTTTCCTTTTACTAATGGGGAATAAAGATCCCTGAAGGGAAAGTGTCTCCCAAGTTTCAGTGACAGGATGATGACCTCTTTAGAACACATTCCAATGTTGTTTCTACCCAAGAGATGACAGTCAGTCAGTGTTCACTTTCTTGAGAATTGTATAGGTCTCTGAAACATTTTAGTTGTTGAATGGCTAGTAAATTTTTCATTATAACTTCCTAGGGGTAGATTCTGAATTTCAGTGAAACCTCTCCTCAGGTGACAGGAGCTAATTAATAAAAATGGTGACTTAGCCACTGGGAGATTAGGCATGCTTTATGATGCAAATCTGTTTTCTATGAAGTACTTGAAAGAAGACCATTAAATAAAAAAGCACCTGCCTGCTCTAGCTCCTCCAATTCCTTAAGCTGAGATAGTGTTATGTACTAAAAACAGTCCAATCTTCAAAGACAAAAATATTTTGTTTTAAATCCCAATTTAACTACTTTTTAGCTGTGCAACCTTGTGCATATGCATAGCATAGTTTGAACCTCACTTTCTTGAACTGTAAAATAGGGCTGTTAAAATAAAAACTTTAGAGAAATTAAATTTAGCAGAGTTTAATTGAGCAAATAATGTTCCATGAAGTGAGAAGCATTAAGAGCCAGAAGATGTTTAGAGAGTTCCCACCCATAAATCTTAGACAGAAGGGATTTATGGATAGAAAACAGAAGTGAGGCACAGAGATAGGTTGAGTGGTTATAGGTTGGCATTTGTCTTAATTGAATACGGTTTGATCAGTTGGCCTCCTGTGAATGACTGAAGTTGGCTACTGTGATTGGCTGAGACTTAATTATTTGTTATGAAAGTATACTCCTAAGTTAGGTGTATAGTTAGTATACTAAGTTAGGTCGCAGTTTGTTGTACTCAATGTATGGAGGCATACCCTAGCCAAATTTAGTTCAGTTTAATAGAAGTCATAGTCACTATCTACCTCACAGAATTATTGTGGGACCAAATTAAAAAAGGGGTATAAAATATTATATTTGAGAAAATTATTATTTATATAGTATATAAAACATCCTAATTTAATGAGTAAGGTTAAATTAGAGCAAATCAGCAAATAAAAGTATAGCAGAGAATAATATTTAATTGACAGTCTTTAGTGTGTGGTGGGTAGGAAGTAAACACTCTATGATTATTAGCCTTGTTCTTTCCATATTTAATAAATATTCATCAAGTGACCACTCTGTGCCAGGTAGTCAAATACGGGCAAAATAGGATGTCAAACAGATTAAACAGAGGCAGAATATAATTTTTTGTTGTTGTTTTGAGACAATTTTGCTCTGTCGCCCAGGTTGGAGTGCAGTGGTATGATCTTGGCTCACTGCAACCTCCGCCTGCTGGGTTCAAGCGATTCTCATGCCTCACCAACAAGAGTAGCTGGGATTAACAAGCATGGACCACCACGCTCAGCTAATTTTTGAATGTTTTGTAGAGACAGGATTTTTCCACCTTGGCCAGGCTGGTTTTGAACTCCTGGCCTCAGTGATGTCCCTGCATCAGCCTTCCAAAGTGCTGGGATTACACATGTAAGCCCATGTGCCTGGACCAGAATAGCTTTTTTATAGTTCCAAGCCCTACTTTTATCAGCTCTCTCTCTCTTTTTTTTTTTTTTTTGACAATACTGTTTTGTTCAAACATTAACTACCAATTAGTAGCCTCTGAATCAGTCACTGAGATGGCAACTAAGTCTCCTCTTTTTACCAGCAGCTGCCTGCATATCTTTGTCTTGTCTTCAAGGATATAATGTAAGACACTGTCACATGCCTTGATATAGATCAGACCCATTTATTTACTGTCTTTCCCTAATTTAATGTCACTTGTCATCAGTGGTCCTGCAGTAGCTCCCTGTAATTGCAGCTTCACCTTCCGAGTGCTCACAAACCGTGTCTTTTGTTTGTTTGTTTTTGTTTTCGTTTTATAAAAGGTTTATCTTTCACATCAGCATTTATTTATTTATTTATTTATTTATTTTAAAATATATATTTTATTACGTTTTTGGTCTTGGGGTACATGTGAAGAACATGTAAGATTGTTGCATAGGTACATACCTAGCAATGTGGTTTGCTGCCTTCCTCCCCCATCACTTATATCTGGCATTTCTCCCCATGTTGTCCCTCCCCAAACTGTCCCTCCCGTAGTTCCAGCCCACAGACCTCAGTGTGTGATGCTCCCCTCTCTGTGTCCATGTGTTCTCATTGTTCAACACCGCCTATGAGTGAGAACATGTGGTGTTTGATTTTCTGTGCTTGTGTCCATGCCTTTAACAATGTACAGAATCCCGAGTAAATACCAAACTCTAAGAAAGACATCATGTACTTGCTTCTCCATTTTGAACACCTAGATGGTATTTGGTCTTTCAACTGATATCTAGAGCTTATCTCAGAGATGTTCACAAAATGTTTCTCATCCTCTCTCTTCTATTCCATGAAAGCTTCAGATATTTTTGACAACTGTTTAGCTGTCTGATTTGCCAGTTCTCTTAATACATCCTAAGAAACTTGAAATATTTCAAGGCAGTTGGGTGCTCTCTAAAGTCTCCCCACTCAACTATGGTTTCAGATCCCCATATCTATTTCATTGGCCCTTTAATCAGTAAGTGTTCATTTTTCTTTGTTGTAAGGACAATTGCATGATGAAAGGCAAGTTTTCTACACTGCCTGCTGCCTGCAGGATCCACCTTGGAATTCTGACTACTCTTTTGCTCCTAACACAAAGCAAAAAGCCTCATTCATCATTCTTATCAATTTTTGAATATTCTTTCTAATTTCTTTCAGATGGGGTTCAGGACATTCTTCCCTAAAATGTGACTCCTTGGCATTTCGGAAAACTACAGAAGCAGGATGACTCCCTGCCCTTCTCCCCTAATGCAGGCCATAAAACCTAGAAAATAATTTGTGACCTTCCTCTTCAGTAGATCATAGGAATCGTATGTGAGAGGCCCTTACCTTATATCCAGAGAAAAGGAACCTCTTCCACTCTGAAAGCATAGAAACACCGAGGAGAATCTGAACAAGCTGGCCTTGCTAAGTTACCCCCAGTTCACTATGATTAAATCAATTTTCCAATCATAATTCACAACCATCCACTTCAAACTTAGCATAAAAATATGCAGGATTTTCTGTTTCTTCGGGCTTTCGTTTCTGAAGGCTCTTGTGTCATGCAAACGTATATTAAATACATTTGTATGCTATACAAAATTAATCTGAATTTTGCTATGGGGGTCTCAGTCCTGAGCCTAGTGATAGGTGAGAAAAGAAATTCTTCCTTCCCAAGGCTTCTCTTGGGGAATTGTCACCTGAATTCTATTCTTACAGATCTCTGCCCACACCTGAGATCTGCTTTGTGCTATGAACCTCTTACTCTACATTCTTTAATATATTTTCTTTCTTTTTTTTTTGAGATAGAGTCTCTCTCTGTCGCCCAGGGTGGAGTGCAACGGTGCTATCTAGGTTCATTGCAACCTCTGCCTCCCAGGTTCAAGCAATTTTCCCTCCTCAGCCTCCCGGGTAGCTGGGATTATAGGCATGTGCCACCACACCTGAATTTTTGTTTAATATACCTTTTTAAAGAAAGTGGAGCATAGGCTTACTTATTCCCCTTACATAGCAATCTACTTAATGGAATCAAAGGCTCAAGTGAAGAAAATAAGCCCAGCAATTCACTTGGATTTTAAATTCTAAAACTTTAATAATTCATCTTTAGGGTGTGAATGAAAAACTTCAGGTACAGGAAAAAGCCGGTATTTAATGGCTCCAGTGAATCAGAGCTTCTGAAAGTAAAGGAGTTTAAAAGTCAAGTGCTACACACTGGGAGGAAAATACATATACACAAAAGAGCTCTTAAAGGTATCCCCAGGTCAGCAAAGTTTGTGATTAAAATTGCCACTGTCAAGTGAAAAGTTTTTAATGAAAGAATCCTGTCTCCCAGCGCCTGTGATAAAAATCTTTCCATCTTGATGCATTCTCATTGCCAGCATGTTTCCAGCTCTAGTCTAATAAGTACTCTTTTCTCCTATCACCTTTGCAATCAGCTTCTCTTGTGGCAGAAGGCAGAGGCAGAATGAGGAACTGGCATATCCTCAAGACTCCTCTTTAAAATATTTCCATTTCTAGATTCTTCTGTTCTCTCACTCAACCATTCATTCAGCCACTAATTAAAACACTCATTAATTTATTCCTTAATTAATAATGCAGTAAATATTTACTGAATTCCACATGCTACTAGATGTGAGTACAAAGAGGAATAAGACAGTGTCCTGCTCTCAAGTAGCTGGCACAATTATGGGAAGATGAACAATCTCTATTTACAAGACAGTGTTGTAAGTGCTATGTTAAGCGTGGGTTAAGTGCTCAGGGATCCCAGGATAAAGAAAGTCTAAGTATGTCTGTGGAATTCAGAAAGCTAGTGTTACTTGGGGTCTTCAACGATGATAATGGCATTAGAGACAAAAGGAAGACCACACACAAAGGCACTGTCCTGTAAGGGTGCATAACAAGGTACAGGGAGGGTAAGAAGTTGGATAACATAGTAGGTAGGATACAGAGGATGAAAGGCCTCTCAAGCTACGCTAATGAGTTAGAAAACTATTCTGTAGGCAAGAAGGAGCAAGTAAGGGCTTTAAGCTAATTTAGGGGTGGGAATGGTACTATTTCAGATCACATGAAAAGAACATCCAGATGCTGGAAGCAATATTCAAGGGAAAAGGTGATGAAAAGTGAAAAATAAGGCAACAAAAGAGTGAATGAAAATGATAGATGACAGATGGATCCTACAAATATTAAAGAGGTAAGACTGATAAGTCTTTATTTGTTCTCTTTATTTGTTCAAGAAGAAATAAAATTTGGTAAAGATTACTCTTTCAACCATGTTATATGAATCCCAATATCAGTCTTAATCTCAATCATCTCATTTTATGTGATTATGAAATATATTGAACTCAGAACATTGCCAAAACAGCCCATAAGGTCAGAACTTCTAGAGATGACAGACTGAAGATTTTAAAAAAAGAAAAAAAAACGTATTGGGTGCAGTGTCTCACGCCTATAATCTCTGCAATTTGAGAGGCTGAGGCAGGCAGATTGCTTGAGCCCAGGAGTTTGAGACCAGCCTGGGTAACATGGCAAAAGTTCATCTCTACAAAAAAATACACATACACAAATTCAGCTGGGTGTGGTGGTCTGCACCTGCAGTCCCAGTTACCTGGGATGTTGAGGTTGCAGTGAGCTGAGACTGTGCCACTGCCCTCCAGACTGGGTGACAGAATGAGACTCTGTCTCAGAAAAAGAAAAAAGAATTCAGTGTGTTATATGTTGTTTGTATGTTGACCAAAGTGGAAAAACAAATTGAGTGTTATATCTAAGAAATTATTCCAAGACCTATGCTGTGAAGAATTCCCCCATGTTTCCTCCTAGGACTTTTGCAATTTTAGGTCTCGTGTAAGAGTTTGATACATTTTGAGTTGATTTTCATGTGTGGTATAAGGGCCCATTTTTATTATTTTGTATATAGATATCCAGTTTTCTCAATACTATTTGTTGAGGAGACTATACTTTTCTGATTGTATAGTCTTGGTACCCTTGCTGAGTATCATTTGGTTGTATATTCTTGGGTGTTTTTTTGTTTTTTTTTTTTTTGGCTCTCTATTCTGTTCCATTAGTCTTTATGTTAGTACTATACTGTTTTGATTACTATAGTTTTGTTATTTGTTTTGAAGTTAGAAAGTGTGAGGCTGCCAGTTTGTTATTCTTTCTCTAAATTGTTTTGGATATGCAAGGCCCTTTGTGGTTGCATATAAATTTTAGGAATGTTTTCACTGTTTCTGCAAAAAAATGTAGTAGAGATTTTCATAGAGATTACATTAAATTGTAGTTTGCTGTGGGTACTATGGCTATATTAACAATATGAAATCTTCCAGCCTATGAACTTGGATGCCTTTTCATTTGTGTCCTGTTTAAATAATTTTCAGCAATATTTTATAGTTTTAAGCATACTAGATTTTTACCTTCTTGGTTAAATTTATTCCTAAGTATTTTAGCCTTTTTGGTGCTATTGTAAGTGGGCTTATTCTCTTAACCTACTTTCAGATTGTTTGTCGTTAGTGTATAGAAACACGACTTATTTTTTTGTGCTGTGATTTCTTGGATGTGATGCCAAAGAGACAGGCAACAAAAGCAAAAATAGACAAATGGGACTACATCAACTAAAAAGCTTCTATACAGCAAAGGAAATGGTCAACAGAATTAAAATGCAGCTGTATTAGTTTGTTTTTATGCTGCTGATAAAGACATACCTGAGACTGTGAAGAAAAAGAAATTTAATAGACTTATAATTTCACATGGCTGGGGAGAACTCACAATCATGGTGGGAGGCAAGGAGAGGTAAGTCACGTCTTACATGGATGGTGGCAGGCAAAGAGAAAGAGAGCTTGCACAGGGAAACTCCCATTCTTAAAACCATCAGATCTTATGAGATTTATTCATTATTATGAGAACAACACAGGAATGAACTGTCCCCATGATTCAATTATCTCCCACTGGGTCCCTTCCATAACATATGGGAATTATGAGCACTACAAGATGAGATGTGGGTGGGATACACAGCCAAACAATATTATTCCATCCCTGGTGCCTCCTAAATCTCATGTCTTCACATTTCAAAACCAATTATGCCTTTCCAACAGTCTCCCAAAGTCTTAACTCATTTGAGCATTAAATCAAAAGTCCACAGTCCAAAGTCTCATCTGAGACAAGGCAAGTCCCTTCTGCCTATGAGCCTGTAAAATCAAAAGCAAGTTAGTTACTTCTTAGATACAATGGGGATGCAGGTATTTGGTAAATACAGCCATTCCAAATGGGAGAAGTTGGCCAAAACAAAGAGGCTACAGGCCCCATGCAAATTCAGAAATCCAGAAGGGCAGTCAAATGTTAAAGCTCCAAAATGATCTTCTTTGACTCCACATCTCACATCCAGGTCATGCTGGTGCAAGAGGTGGGTTCCCGTGGTCTTGGGCACCTTCAACCCTATGGTCTTCTAGGGTACAGCCTCTCTCCAGGCTGCTTTCATGAGCTGGCATTGAGTGTCTGTGACTTCTCCAGGCATGTGGTGCAAGCTGTCAGTGAATCTACTGTTTTGAGGTCTGGCGGACGGTGGCTGTCTACTCACAGCTCCACTAGGCAGTGCCCTAGTAGGGACTCCGTGTGGGGTCCCTGATCCCACATTTCCCTTCTGCACTGCCCTAGCAGAGTTTTTCCATGAGAGGCCTGCCCTGCAGCAAACTTCTGCCTGGATATCCAGGCATTTCCATACATCCTCTGAATTCTAGGCAGAGGTTCCCAAACCCCAATTCTTGACTGCTATGCACTGGAGGGCTCAACACCATGTGGAAGCTGCCAAGTCTTGAAGCTTGCACCCTCTGAAGCCACAACCTGAGCTCTATATTTGCTTCTTTTAGCCATGGCTGGAGCAGCTGCAGTTCAGGTCACCAAGTCCCTAGGCTTCACACAGCATGGGGATCCTGGGCCTGGCCCGTGAAACCACTGTTCCTCCTGGGCCTCCAGGCCTGTGATGGTAGGGGCTGCCATGAAGACCTCTGACATGCTCTGGAGACATTTTCCCTGTTGTCTTGGGGACTAACATTTGGCTCTTCATTATTTATGCAAATTTCTATAGTTGGCTCAAATTTCTCCTTAGAAAATGAGATTTTCTTTTCTATCACATTGTCAGGCTGCAAATTTTCTGAACTTTTATGCTCTACTTCCCTTATAAAACTGAATACTTTTAACAACACCCAAGTCACCTCTCGAATGCTTCACTGCTTAGGAACTTCTTCTGCTAGATACTCTAAATCATCTCTCTCCAGTTCAAAGTTTCACAAATCTCTAGGGCACAGGCAAAATGCTGCCAGTCTCTTTGCTAAAACATAACAAGAGTCACTTTCATTCTAGTATTTATGTCGTATAAATAAATCACAATTAATTTACACATTCTATTGAAAAAATAGTTGTGCTTTCCCTCACCTTTGTTTTAATTACAACAAAGCTATACTCAATGTGTACAAATATGTCACTTTAAGCTCATATTCCGCCAGATTAGATACTTAGAAGTGAAATTCCTGCAGCAAACTGCTCTGATGGTGCTTATCTACATTCCCATTAGGAAGATTTAAATGTTCTTCTTTCCTCTCCCCCATGCCAAGGCTTGCTGTTACTGACACTAAATTTTTTCAGTTAATTGGAAATGTAATCACACTTTGATAATTAGTGATCATCACCAGGGAGAACATTTCTTCCTCTGCTTATTGGAGATTAAAATGTCTTCTTGAGTTCCTTGTTCTAGTCCTTTGAGATGGTTTTTACCAGGTCAATAGTGCATCTGTGACAGCATACACAGAAGGCTTTACTGGTGGTCTTTAGAGCTTCAAGTCCTTCTGAGGACACCCTTGTTCCTTGTAATACCAACCTCTGAAGTCTAAAAAGAGTCTGCTAAGTGCTGTATGTTAGCCTCATGTTCCCCATGGCTGCTGTAACAATTTACCACAAACTTAGTTGCATTAAACAACAGAAATTTACTTTCTTACAGTTAGAGGCCCAGCTTGAAATGAGTCTGAAAGGTGTCACCAGGCAAGTTCCTTTGGAAGCTCTAGGGGAGAATTTGTGCTCTGGTTTTTCTAGCATCTGGATATGCCTACTTGGTTTGTGACTCCTTTCTTGCATCAGTTGTCTTTTCTCCTTCTGCTTCCATAGTCATATTGTCTTCTTCTGTAGTAAAATCTCCCTCTGTCTCTCTCTTTAAAGGACTACTGTGATTACATTGGGCATACCTGGCTAACCCAGGATAATCTCTCCATTTCAAAATCCTTAATTTAATTACATCTGCAAAGCCTGTTTTGCCATACAAGGTTACATGCTCAAGTTTCAGGGTTTAGGACCTGGTTATTCTTGGGAACCATTATTCAGCCTACCGCCCCTTCACACTGTTCTCAAGAGCAGTTCAGGGAGCTCATAAATCTAGTAAGATTACCATCCATCCACAAACAGTAGTAGTCAGACAGGGCTGATTGCCAAAGAAGATTCACAGGATCGAAAATAATAATGCTGTTCATCTACAGATTATTGTAGGAAAAGGGTGCAATGGAACAACAATATTAAAGTAAGCATATGCTTCCTGGTCAAAGGCTGCCTCACAATTAGGGGTTCAGGGAGATTGAGCACAAGCTCAAACTGCCTTCCCTCTGCAGAACCACATCCATGTGTTCTTCCCTCAGATCAAGAACTACCACCAAGTGTATTGTGATAGTCCGTTTTCATTCTGCTGATAAAGACATACCCGACACTGGGCAATGTAAAAAAGAAAGAGGTTTAATGGACTCACAGTTCCACATGGCTGGAAAGGCCTCACAGTTATGGTGGAAGGCGAAGAGGAGCAAGTCATGTCTTACATGGATGGCAGTAGGCAAAGAGAGAGAGAGCTTGTGCAGTGGAACATCCTTTTTTAAAACCATCAGATCTCATGAGATTTATTCATTGTCTTGGGAACAGCATATGTGAGACCCGCCCCCACGATTCAGTTACCTCCAGGCAGGTCCCTCCCACAACATGTGGGGATTCAAGATGAGATGCTGGTGGGGACACGGCCAAACCATATCATGCCCGAAGCATTACAGGAAATTCTTATGATTTTACAATTCCTTAGCACCCATTTTGGGTATAGGTTTGACATTCTTATATCAGCACAGGGCTTAGTCACCCTTGACAGTTGCCAATTCTCTAATTCTTCCCAGTTCTTCCATGTGGTTGGTCCAGATATCTGCCTTATACAACCGCCTCCTGGTAACCACCTCCAAATGGGATAGCTGAATACAACCTATTTGATGTGGTCACTGACCCCCAACCCCTGCATGGACTATGCCGATATGCCACAGTAACCACTTCAGTCATGGCCAGACCTCTTGGAAATTATACCTGCTTGCTTTAAGCCCAGCAATTAGAACTGTCTGAGGGGAACCTCTTTAGGTAATGCCCTGGACCCCTGTAAAGGTTTTGTTTTGGCCCACAGACCCCTAGCGCTCTCTCTCTCTCTCTCTCTCTCTCTCTCTCTCTCTCTCCCTGTTGGTTGAAGCTGCATGTCCTGGCCATTCCCCACCTTCCTGTTGGTCCTGTGAGGCATGCTCCCCTTTTCTCTCTAAAGCTGTGAGTAATAAAACTACTTTCATTATTTCATGTGATTTCTTGTTCAGCATCTTGTGCATGACCGACACCCCTAAACCTATGTCTTTTCCAGGTCAGAGGAATCCTAGAAAGTGGCTATCTTGGCTTATGGCCACTCTGAAGAGAGAGACCTCAAAACCAAATTAGAGGAAAATAAAACAAGCACCTTGAAACAAGGGAGCCCAGAATTGAATCTTGGCTAAGGCTTCTTATACCCTACTGGTTACATGGGCATACTCCTGGTACATAACCAGCCCCAATGTCATCAATAAACTAACAACCTGGTGGTATAAACTGCCTCGAATTACCCTGGGACTCATGCTTATAAGAAATACGACTAATTTTATGTCATGATCATGGGTCAGTACTATGAAGATAAAATTTCTACTCAGCAAGTATCTCATGGCTAATCCCAGGCCTACAAAAATGAATCTTCAAATCCCAACCACCTGTTGCCATGTGTGACACACCATAAACAGACTCAGTGACCAATCCCATGGAAAAGTGATGAGGCATATCCCTAAAAGACCATCTGAAGTAATTTAATATGACTGTTTTTGCACTTCAGGTCATCCACTATTTCCAACACTTTGATTTCAAATTGTTTGTATATTTTATAATGTAACTCAATTTCCCACCCTTCCCCAGAGCTTTTCTCTGCCCTCATAGGAGCTCAGTATGACATTAGTAAATTTGTCCATATTCTAAATATCTTCTAGGAATGTTCTCTTCACTTTCTTATTGTATCTGAAATACAGATATATCTTAAAACTTTGTCTCTACCCAGCAGTCCTCTCAAATGGGGGCTATTTTTTTCTCTTATGAATGGAAGGGTCTAGAGGTAGGATAAGTTTGTTTTTAAGTTTTCATTGTCACCTTTGAGCAATGTCATACTCTCCATACTAAAAAGTTCTAGCTTCAAGCACCTTCTATTTCATTCTACTTGCAGTGTTTTTCCCATATCCTAATTAGGCTCACTTTACTTACCCTAACTCTTCCCTCCCTTCCCTATCCTTCTCCTCCTTGGCCCCCTTCTCCACAAACTCACTATGTGATCTCATTCAGTACTAAATTTGTATTCTTTTTACAAACGTCACATCTTCAATCTCCTATATTACATTTCTGCTTAAATCTCTATTGAGCATCTCAAACCTTACTTGCTTAAACAGAACTTTTGATCTCCCTCCCCACCCCCAGCCAAATAAACAACTGTCCTCCCTGAGATTTCCCCATTTTAGAAAGTGCTACTACTATTTAACAAACTCCTTGGGCTGAAAAACCTAGAGTCATCCTTGGTTCCTCATTCTTCATCTCCCACATCTATCAGGAAGCACTATTTGCTTTATCTCCAAGATACATTCCATAACCACTGCCTTCTCTCCATCATCACTGCTGCTACTGTAGTGAGAGCCACCATCTGTCTTCTCTATATTAGTGCAATGACATTTTAACAATCTTACTATAATGACTTCCAGTCTTGACCTCTCAGAATCAATTTGCCACACATTTAGTAAAATTACTTTTCTAAAATTAAAATCAGGTCATTCAATCCTCACTTAAAATTCTCCAATGGATTCACATTACACTCAGAATAAAACCCAAATGATTCTAAGTCCTATAGGTCACAATATGCCTGAATGCCTGTGTAAATGGACCAGGCTCATCTCTTGCTCCTTTCCAGCATACTTAGTCCATGGGTCTTCTTGCTGTGCCTCAAATAGATCATGTGTGTTTCTGCCTCAGAATCTTTTCTTTTTTTTTTTTTCTTAGAAAGAAAAAAAAGAAAAAGAAAGGAAGAGATTTTAGAAAAAGAGAGAAAAGGAGAAAGAGAGAAACAGCAAAAGAAAGAAAAAAGAATGAAAGAGAAAGAAAGAGGAAGAGATTTTAGAAAAAGAGAAAAGGAGAAAGAAAGAAACAGCAAAAGAAAGAATAAAAAAAGAATGAAAGAGAGAAAGAAAGAGGAAGAG